>CM022673.1:26854760-26944760 GCA_012295275.1 Chrysomallon squamiferum | reverse complement strand
CATACATCAGCGTCAGACTAATATAAAGTTAATGTCAGACTGAGAAACAAAGATAATGTCAAGCATACTCCAGGGTCAGATTTACGAAACACAAAGTCAATATCGAATTTAGACAAATACTAATTCCAGACTGAAATACAAAACAGGAATCAGTGAGACACAAACGAGGTTCATTGTAACTGGGACCACCCAAAACATTAATGTCAGACTGAAATATAAACTGATCAGTTGCAGACTGATTGAGACATGAACAACTGTTACACTTAATGCTGAAACACATAAACGGGGGGAATAATTTAAACACAAAAAATAAAATCGGTATCTGACCGATACACATTTGAGAAGACTTAAAACACACACACAAAAAAAAAAAAAAAAAAAAAAAATTCACATTGGTAAACCACTGACTGAAATTAAAACCCCCAAAACCAAAAAAAAAACCTATTAGACTCAAACATAAAAACATCGGCCAAATTAACCAAAACACTAAACACACACAAAAAAAAATTACCAGCGATCACAACTCATTTTCACTGTCACCACTGTTCCTGACGATCGCTGCGTACCTCGACGTCATCAACATCGTGGAAGTCAGACGTGGAGCGTCCCGACCTCAGGATCTGCCTCAACCAGACGGCTGTGGGGACGTTCTGACACCCGTAGAAATCCCGCCTCAGTTCCCGCGCTGAAAACGGAGGCGTGACGTCACACGGAGCCCCAAATATAGTCGCTCGGACACCGTCCGTTAGACCTTCACCAATCTGTGGCGAGGAATGCTTGACCACGTTCTTGCTTTGCTGGAAGACACAAAATTAGTGAGTATGTAAGTAATTATAAAAAATGTAAATATATACGTGACTTCTATCTGTTTATGTATGTATGTATGTATCAGTTTTCTTTTTTGATTATCCCTACCTCATAAATCTAGACTCGTGTCTTGTGATTTATTAAAAACGTAAGAAATCTGAGAGTAATAGCAGTAGTAGTAGTATTATAAAGTCTTTCTGAGGTGTGATATATCCGTGAATGCCTTTATTAACTACACTAAATCTTTTTTTTTTTTTTTTTTTTTTTTTTTTTTTACATCATAATTATTCTGAATGTTGTTAAAGGTATACAAGACAAACAGGCAAACAAAAATTAAGCTTCCCTGGACTGGAGCATGAAACAAAAGTCTTTAATTCAGACGTTGGGGAATGTGAAGTTTTGTGACTGACCTCGTGGACGTAACGGGAACACGTTCTGGTGTGGTTGCTGGACACCCAGTGCCTGGTGTACTCGTCGTCAAAGGAGTACTCGTGTCCTCTGCCGCTGGCCATGACGATGACGTTGCTGTGGTCGGGGGAGTCGCGAAATGCGTGGCTGATCTCGCCCGAGTAACTCTGATCGACGATGACGTGCACGGACTTTGCCTCGCACTTGGACAGATCGTCCTTCAGTTCACTCAGTTTGTAGCACTCGCTGTCTTCAATCTGAAAACAGTTCAGACGATAAAAACTTGAATCTTCTCTCGTTCTGGGTAACGTGGAAATATACTTAGAATATGTCTTTAAATACACATGTGTACGATTACTTCCTAGCCCTGTTTTTAATCATTCTAACTGAGAAATTTTTCATAACAGTATAGTTTGATAATACAAAATACGCCAAACATAATGAAATGTAAACAGTAGAAATTGTAAAAAAAAAAAAAAAAAAAAAAAAAAAAATACGTTAAGATACATGATATTAAAATAACAACGACAACGACAATAATAATCTATTACCATGTGGTTGGATAAAGCATGAGCTATAATATTTTTCATGTATATCTTGGTACGGATGTGAGATTCAAATTAATATCTGTAATTGCGATTTAAAATGCATCCGTGGAAACCTTAGTTCTAGTGTGTATCCAATACTGTTATTCAGATTTGTATATCCACCTGTGATTATAATTCAAACATTTTCTCACGAGATTCAAAATTCGATCTACGTGAAAATGCGATTCTAATGTGTTCCATCGTGAAATTGTGATTCAAATGCGTATACGTTCTGTGATTCTTTTTCAAATGACATTATAGGAGCTTGTGACAAATTACTTTTGTGTTTGGGGTTTAAAGAGTATTTTATAAGATTGTAATTGCAGTGTGTATCTATATGACATTATGATTCAAGTATATTGATGAGATTATGGTTCTTGTGCATATTTTTGACACGTATTCAAATACGTGATTCAAATACGTATTTTTGTGAGATTGCAATTCATCTACGAATCTTTCAGACTTGTTATTTTATGTTCTCTCAGACTGAAACATAAAGTTAATGTCAGACTGAGACTTACTCCAGTGTCAGACTCAGACATACACCAGTGTCAGACTGAAACATAAAGTTAATGTCAGACTGAGACTTACTCCAGTGTCAGACTCAGACATACACCAGTGTCAGACTGAAACATAAAGTTAATGTCAGACTGAAACATAAAGTTAATGTCAGACTGAGACATAAAGTTAATGTCAGACTGAGACATAAAGTTAATGTCAGACTGAGACTTACTCCAGTGTCAGACTTAGACATAACGTTAATGTCAGACTGAGACATACTCCAGTGTTAGACTGAGACATAAAGTTAATGTCAAACTGAGACATAAAGTTAATGTCAGACTGAGACTTACTCCAGTGTCAGACTTAGACATAACGTTAATGTCAGACTGAGACATACTCCAGTGTTAGACTGAGACATAAAGTTAATGTCAGACTATCGTAAATCTCTGTTGCAGTTAACAAGGCAACAGTGTAGTAGTAGTAGTATTAAAATTGTTGTTGTTTAATAAACTGACCAAACCGTCAGCGTTGACGTCCCACAGCAACGATGTGCCGTCGTTTCTTGCGGGGCTGTTCATGTAGATGACGAGGGAGTCCGTGCAGTGCGGAGACAGACACGTTTTGCGGATGTGGTGACGGAAAGCGCTCTTCATCGCAGCCGGGTGAACTCGCATGCGATCATCTTCTGAAACTGCAACACAACGTAACTGTCAAACAGGCGGAATGGATTCAAAGTGGTAGTTGTAAATATTGGAAATGAAATTTTTGAAATTTTAGCTTTAAAAATTTTGGATATTTGAAGAATGTTTTGCTAAGAATATTTTCTATTTTTTTGTGCTTTTGTTGTTGTTATTGTTGTTTTTATAATAATAATAATAATAATAATAATAATAATTATTATTATTATTATTATTATTATTATTATTATTAAATATTATCATCATTATCATTCATTCATTTATTATCATTTTTTATTTATCCACAATGATTTTTAAAGTTTTAAAATTTTAAATCATTATATCAAGAACAAAGCCACCAAAACAAAGATATATTCCAGCATCGTTTGCATCCTCACCAACTTAATTGTCATTTTAATGCTATACGTTATTAGATCGAAGATTGCATTAATGAACATAATAAAGCATTCACGTGGAATAAACAAAATAATCACACTATAAACATACACACCACCGTTTACAAGATTAAATAAACATATCACGTACATCGATTAACAATCTTTAACCTGCCGTTACAATTATTTTGATTTTGAACTTTCTTTTGACGATGACAGACAGCCCTGCTGATTTTTGGAGGCAGATAAGAGTCTAGACATGCTAAGTGGCTTATCTGCCGAGCTCTTTGAAAACTAATATACATACTACAGCACAGATAAGGTTGAGTCGTGTACACACACACACACACACACACACAAACACACACACACACTAATAAATTAATACTTGCCTGGGAACGAGTGCGCTCCGTTCGCAAAGAACACTTTGATGTTTCGCCGCCTAAATCCGTTATCTCTCAGCATTGTGTAGACGCGCTGCACGTTCCTCTTGTGACGTAGGCCAGTTGTCTGGCGGTTCCAGCCGCCCGACAGAATCACCGCCTGGTCGCACGTCTCCAAAGGGCGACAACTCGTGCGCACCGTCTCCTGGGTCGTGGAACAGCGCTGCGTGTTGTCGGTGAGCGGGTTGCACATTATTTCCGACGTTTCGTTCAGCGGGCGGAGCTCGGGGCACGAGCCGAACCCGCCGAGGCCGGACAGACATTTCAGGCGGTTTTCTCGCCGCTTCGCGTAGCGGTTGTCGCCCTTTTTGCCGCTGAGGTAGACCACGGGGAGGAAGTTGATTTCGCAGCGTCTGGCGAAGTTGCGTCGTTTTCGATCTCCGCTCCAGAGCGTTTTTGCATCTTCTTCTTAGCGCCAGCTGCAAACACTCTCCATTTCTGCCTAATAATAATAATAATAATAATAATAATAATAATAATAATAATAAAAAGTAATGAATTTTAATTATCATTATTTTTCCGAATAAACAGCAAGACATTTGTTGTAACAATGAGTAACAGTATCCACGTTTTGTCTCTCTCTCTCTCTCTCTCTCTCTCTCTCTCTCTCTCTCTCTCTCTCTCTCTCTCTCTCTCTCTCTCTCTCTCTCTCTCTCTCTCTCTCTATATATATATATATATATATATATATATATATATATATATATATATATATCAATGAAATAAACTAAAGTTAATCGAATTTACTTTGCACTGTACGAAACTGGTTCACCAAAGTGTCAAAATTTACACCTTCTTTTTGAAGAAGATTTTTTCTTTTGTAATTCAGCTAACATGGGGTTTTATTTTATACAGACTTTCTGTACAATAAATAAAAAAACAAAGAAACGAAGACATAAAGAAAGAAAGAAATGACATTGCTAGTGTAAATTTAATATTATTATTAAGAGACGATCTGAAGTCATAGAACTTAATATATTTTAGATAAAAGCTGTTAAAGAATTTATATGATAATTTAACTGATATTCAGATATTATTTTATTATTATTAATTTTTTTTTTTATATTCTGAATTAGCATGTAATATTTTATTTTTCTCTTTTTATTGTTATTTAGCTACAAACATTGATGATTAAGAATTAATATTATACAAAACAAACAACAAATAAATTCTATCAAAGACAGACTTCAAAGGCTCCAGCCAAAGCAATAAATAAAAATTCGGGTTATTTAATATATTTTTTTCTTTTTCCTCTATAATGAAGGTAATTTCATATCGAAATTTACATCCATTACAATAATGAGGCGTCTGTTTTTCCAATTTCTCGGAAGCACTCTTGAGATTTTTCTCTCATATTTCGAAATAATGTCCTAGCTGTATAATTCATCATATTTCTCTTTTTTAATGTTTTAATATAACACGTAGTGGTGAACAAATTATAGACGAGAGAGAGAGAGAGAGAGAGAGAGAGAGAGAGAGAGAGAGAGAGAGAGAGAGAGAGAGAGAGAGAGAGAGAGAGAGAGAGAGAGAGAGGGTAATCATAAAAATAAATGTACAGTGGAACCCTAGTAAAAGGACCAGAAACATATCTATGATTAACTGGTTCGTATTTTTCAGATTTCTCACACTTTGCACCTTTAAATGACATCACTCGAACAACTGTATCTTAATACCCATGATATATTATTCATTTAAAAAAAAAGAAATTGTTGGGTTTTTTTTTTTCAACATAAGAAAAAAAAAAAGAGAAGAAGATTAAAGGAAAGAATATAACGATATAATTACTTAACATAAATAAGAATTTCCTTTTGCATCCAGAAAGCCAGAACTGAGTACGTTACAAAGGTAACTTATACTAAGGACACAAGGGTCAAGCAGTACACACACACACACACACACACACACACACACACGCGCACACACGCCTTTGTGCACCATGCACACACGGACCACACGCGATGTTTAGCAGGCTTTTAACGATACATTAACAAATTACAAGGAAGTTTCAATGAGTTCCATCCCAGAAATACTTGCAGTCTACTTGGAATGTGTGTTTTAGCGCAGATGTCGGTCGTGATGCGTAATCACGTTCTCAACAATGATTCAAGACTGTTAACTGCTTGCATATTGGTGGGCGTAATTGTTGGGGGTGGCGTTATTTATTTATTTATTTATTTATTTATTTATTAAAAAAAAATGAGCGAAGGGTCTAGGGGCTAAATAACAATATACATTGCATCAAGACCAGAACCGGACTAAGACTGAAATGCACGAAAAGAATGCTGTATGCCTTAAATCATCAGGTTGTTCGATAAACCTGTTTGATGTCTGGTGTCTTTGAAGTCAGTTATGTCTTTTATCGCAAATGATGTCGGTAGACTTCAAACGGTAACCGTAGACATAAACGAATTCACTCAGTGGATATTGATTCTATTGGAATAGAGATTTATAGTTTATATTTTTTTAAACGATACGAGCTATATAAATAATTATATAAACTACCATATTTATTGTTATTATTATTATTATTATTATTATTATTATTAGTAGTAGTAGTAGTAGTAGTAGTAGTAGTAGTAGTAGTAGTAGTAGAAGTAGTAGTAGAATTAGAATTAGAAGAAGTAGTAGTATTATACACTCTTTCTGGAATGTGATATATCCGTGAATGCCTTATTAACTGGGCGAAAATATATATATATTTTTTTTTTTTTAATAAATCATAATTATTCTGAATGTTGTTAAAGTTATATTAGACAAACACTTACCCAAATACATTCCACCCGATTTCATACAAAACTGCCAACTTATATCACTATCTATGTAGAAAACAACGACAAGGTGGCCGAAGTTGGCCGAGGGATAAGGATCAACGACGACAACAGCTTCGTGTGTTTCCGACCGGCTCAAGGTCTCTTCCGGTAAGACGGTTCGGTACTTTCCGTAAACTGACGTCGAGGCGATGTGAACGTTCATGGCGGACCTGGGAACAGAAACGAGCTGTCTGCACTCTTTGCCAGTCGTGAAAAAAACACTGCTACAGTTTAAATTATGTACGAACTGAAAAGCCGAATCCGCCCAGCGTTCGAGTTTGACGCTGGAGTCGTGTCTGTTGATGTTGTCCACTTTGACGAGCGATTTGAAGTAGTCCCTGTTGATCACAGAACATACTGAGTCCAAATGTATGAGCAGAGTGACACAGACTGAAAGCAGAGTCTTCTTACTGAAACCGTTTGCTGACTGGAACATTTTCATTTCAGCTGACAAGATAAACGACTGCTGGAGTTCAGTTTAGTGTGAAGTGTTTTAAGTGAAACCCCGTAACGTAGACAGATAGATAAACCCGTAGTATGTTTATATAATATATATGTAATACAGTATATACACAAACTGAAGATCAAACTTTTGTCGCATAAATCAAGAGAAGGTAAGTACGAGGGTTATAATCTGCTAAATTCCTTGTCACTACAGAGAGACGTGAAATTTATTCCACAAAAGTTATTCCAAGTTTTATTTATTACATCCATGACGTTGTTTTCGCAAGAGTCCATTTTTTTTTTTCAAATGTTGCTTTATAAAATAGGTAATTGTCGTACGTCGATGCGTTTAAAAAAAAAAGGTAATTAATAGAAGCTTCTGTACTAAGTAGCGGCCGTTAGGTCTCCCCGCTAACTGGTGTATGAAAACGTGTGATCTCCACATCGAATGTAAACACACTTTCACTACGCATGCTCAGCTCCCAGTGACTCGTGTGATCATCAAAGCCGTCCCAAGTCTTTAACAAGTTAATCGCGTTTTACAGCTAACCAGGAATCCGCCTCAGATTGGCCGACGGGATATCACGATAACCTCGTGTTGAACACAGCGCCTCGATCTGATTGGCTGGCGGCCAGATCAATCGCGAATAAATTAATTGATACTGTTGTAGTTTTCGCCGCCGACTTCGATGTCGGGTGCCGTACTCGAGTTGTTTGTTATGTTATCGCAAACAGTTAGCGGACATAATTGTACCTGATGTGTGGAAAGCCTGAATGAATGAATAAATAAATAAAATAATAACTGTAGCTGTGAAATTAAAGGTGGTGTTTAATGTTTAATCCTAGCGTAACTTTGTAGAATTGAGGTTAAAATCGCAAATCACTAACTTCGTTAATAACGAAAACAAATCGACAATCGGCTGTCCTCATTTGTCACAGATGAAATTGCATGACCCCGTACAATCTTTATATGTATGTATGTAATTTTGTTATGTGTATAGATGTATCTCTGTGTATATATGTATGTATATGTGTGTATGTATGGTCGAATATATATATATGTGTTGTTATTTTATATATGGATGGATGTATTTATGTGTGTGTGTGTGTAATGTTGTTATTTATATATATCTGAACATTTATATCAGAGAAAGACGTGAAAAATCCTTTAGTTCTTCAAATATGTGATAGATTACGTCTAAATTTAAAAAACAAAACAAAAAACAAATTAAAAACAAATTATCTCTGTTTACGCAATATAAAAATAGAAAGATATTGACTGAAATATTTCCAAAGAGTACATAAAGACATAAACAAAGACACGCTGTATTTAGATTAAAACGTCAGCGACTGGCATCTAGGCAAAAAACGAAAGAATATAAATAAAGACGTTTTAGGTGCGCGATACAGACATCAGAGACGAAGCAAGCAGGCTGTGTTTGCACAGTAGTGATAACTATCATTAACATTTGAACATTTAAAAAATCTTTAAACGATTTTACGTGGAACTGTTTTCATTTTGGCACGAGCCGTGATAGATGTACGTACATGTTTCTGTTTGTTGAGCGATACGTCTTTCGGTGAGAAACGAGAACACATCAAAGGGAAGTATAAGCCGGCTTCAAACGATCGTAATTAATATTCTCTGTCGATTTAGCTTTCACTTCTTGCCTTTGTAGTTTGAAAACTAGAACATTGTAGGGCTTTTTTTTCTTCTTCTTCTTCTTCTTCTTCTTCGTTTTTTTTACCCCTTCTTATTTCCTCTTGATGTTATAAATCGACAATGAGACTCGCTACCAAGAGTCTGACATACTCACTGCCAAGTACAATTTCACTTGATCTTCAAAAAATCTCTAACAACTGTCTGTGTGTGTGTGTGTGTGTGTGTGTGTGTGTGTGTGTGTGTGTGTGAGGTTCAAGTACCTCTACTGTGGACGACGAGTCGTATGACATGTGAGTGTCACGTGACGTAAGGAAGAACAAAGCTGGAATAATTTGTATAAGCAAATATGGCCACAGTCAGACGTTTTTGGTTAAGTCGAGTTGAGTTGTCAGAGATTTTACACAGATATAAAAACACAAATATCAGTTTCCTCTTTTTGCCGGAATTTGCAGGGCAGGTGCCTCTATGAGTCGTAAGACCACGAAAACAACATTTGAAAGATTCAAAACAAATAACACTCTCTATAATGAACTGACTGTGACGTAATTTATCAGGATCGCTAGAGGTCGCTTTCTCTCCTCATTTTTGATTACGTATTAAAGACTCTCTCTCTCTCTCTCTCTCTCTCTCTCTCTCTCTCTCTCTCTCTCTCTCTCTCTCTCTCTCTCTCTCAATTGTCTTATAGTGCGTTAAGTGACTTGGCATTTAAGCATTTTTCAGTAATCATTAAAGCGGATCGCCAGATAGGTTTCGGCAAGTAACAGCTGGGTTGGAAGGAGACAAAGTCTGTAAAGTCCTGGAACTGAGCTTCTACATGGGATGTTGTCAATGTATTTACAACCAAAGATATTATAGTTAAGGACTATTTGTAAGTACTGAAAAAAAAAAAAAAAATCAAAGTATTCACTGATTTAGAGTATTTTGGGGCCAAGATGTTGTCTACACTTTTATAATCACTGAACATAATAAATATCGTATTCTCGAATCTATTCTATATTCCTTTTCAACACTTAAAAAATAATGTATACTTTCAGTCTTCTATGTAAGTAGTTAACAATGAAAGATATTTAAAAATGAAGATTTTTTTAATATATATATATACGTACGTACATACATAGGAATATTACATAATAATTTACATGTGAAAATTTTTACGATAATTCTTAGCCAAGAATGTGTCATGTTGTTAGTTAAAGGAGATATAATTAATCGTTAATCTTTTTTTTAAAATTTTGATTGTGTGTTTTTGCTGTTAAGGTAGATATAAATAGACGCTTTGGCTATAGGTTTTGGTCGCTCGAAATTCTTCTAATCGTACTTTTAGATTTTACACGATACAGTCATTTTATTGTTCCTTATTTACTGCTTTTTTTTAATGTTTTGTTTTTTTTTTTTTTATCAAGAATACGATATTTATTTTTTGTTTAAATTTTTTTAAAAACGCTTTTTATTTTATTTATTTATATTTTTTTTTTTTTTTTTTTATTTATTTATTTATTTTTTATTTATTTAATCTCTATTTCTATCATTTTTTTTTTTTTTTAAAATTGACTTTATAAAAGTTCTGAAAAAATTCTTTTTTTTCTTCTTTTATTTCTATTTTTTTTTTTTTTTTTTTTCTTCTTATTCTCTATTTCTATTTTTTTTTTTTTTTTTTTTATTCAACACTGGAGTTTTTTTTTTTTTTACAGAGTTACCTCTAAGGCGCGGTTTTGTTTATGTTAGAGTCCTATTAATAACTTTCAACACAAGACCCGATAAAGTATTTGGATGTTGTTCTGCTGACTTGTGTAATATTAATTTATTATAGTGTACGAAACAGTCTGGCCAATTAGTTCCGAAAAAAAAAAAAAAAAAAAAAAACCAAAATCATTTAACCAAGGAAAATTTTGATAGAAGTCATTTGAAATAGTAGCTGAGTTTAACGCATCATTTTATCAATAAATATAAAATTGTTCCCGAGATTACTAATGAATTACTAACAAAATCGCACTAGATGACGCTTAAGTAAAAGTGAGAACCTGAGATCCTAAAAAAGAGAAAAAAAAACAAAATGAATAACAACGGCTTAATAATAAATAAAATAAAATTAAATTAAATAAAATTAATTAAATAAATAAATAAATAGTACTAGTAACAACAACAACAATTATATTATGAATTTATAAAGATTATTAAAATTGATTATGAACTGCGTTTCTACCGTTTCCATTATAAACATTGCTGGGTCATGCATGGTGGCAACTGCACTGAGGCAAATGAGGCAAATGCCTCAAACCGAAATTGACGATTTTTATATATATATATATATATATATATAAAAATTTTATTATAAAAATATATAAAATATAAGTGGCTAGAATCGAAGATTTTGCGTCTTTCACGTCGGAGCTTCTGGGGGGGGTCTTTTTCGGTCCCCAGTCCCCTCGCCCTAATTAATTTTGCCCCCCCCCCGCTCCGCTCGGCGATTAAGTGTTTTAGCCTCATTTCAAAAAGAGTCTAGTTTATCGATTTTTGTTATTTTTAGCATTTTCCATCAGAGAACTGTTCAAGGACGCTTGTCATGGAGACAGTTTCTCATTTCATCAGACGTTTCCGTACAGGTCACGTGATGGAGATTATCTCAAGTCTCACTTTGTCGTATAAAACAAAATAAAATATGGATTAGCAGTAAACGGTATTTTGCATGTATACCTACTCATAGGTCGGAAAGAACGTTTCACGGTGATTCAAAAAAAAAAAAAAAAAAAAAAAAAAATAAAAAAATGTTGCGGAAAAAGGATAAGAAATACGTGTAATTTTAGATATAAGTAAATGTTGGCTGGTGATTGCTTGACAGGATTACTCTAAAATTCCGGTCTAATAAATCATCGGTTGGCTGTTGTAACTCAATATTCACCAATCAGACCATCAGACATACAGACAGCCTCCTATAAATCACTCTCACGTTGACTTAAACTGTATTATCCGCATTAATATCTGTAATGACAGTCCTGAAATTTAACACTGTAGACGGAAGTTTAACAAACAAAACAGGCAAAAAACCCATATATAACGCTTTAAATAAGGTTGTAACGAAAGTTCTGTTCGTTTCTAAAAAAAAAAAAAAAAAAAAAAAAAAAAAATAATATCTAGTTAGATTTAAAGATGTTTAACTTCTGATTTCAACTTGAAATATGGCGAAATCTTTAATATGTTTCACATTTTGTAAATTTTAATATAACTGAAGTTGTTGTATTGGCTCCATGTTTACTCGAAGCAAAGGACTTATTGTTTTACTGAACCTTAAAAAAAATAAGGAAAGAATTTTCGTTATCAATGGATATATATATATATATATATAAGAGACGTTTGGTGTTTTAGTGTAAAACAAAGTTTAAAGATGCAACAAATTCTAATATTTTAATATTCTTGTTGCTGATTACTTTTTATAAAATGTTATTCTACAAAAGGTCTGGTTGCTGTTATAGCAAAAATTCATAGACTCTTGCATTTCCGATTACTGTGTGTCAGCTGGATATAATTTAGACTGAAAAATAAGTTTTCTGTTGAATTTTTGACAAAATAGATTTATTGTACGCTTCTCAGTAATTTAATTTCTAGATATAGCTGTTCTAGAATTTGAGTGCTTTAACAACAACAACAACAACAGCAGCAGCAATATAAATAATAATAATAATAAAAAAAAAAAAAAAAAAAAAAATAATAATAATAATAATAATAATAATAATAATAATAAAAGATGTCTTAGAAGTAATTTATCCTGATTAAGTTTTCTAGAAATCTCGACAAAAAGAAAGAAAGAAAAAAAAAAACCAGGAATCAAATAACATTTATTGAATGCTTTGTGAAAAACTGGTTCACCCAAGGAGAAAATTAAGTTATTAGTTGTTGTGTTGTTGTTTTTTTGTTTTGTTTTTTGTGTCTCTCTCTCTCTCTCTCTCTCTCTCTCTCTCTCTCTCTCTCTCTCTCTCTCTCTCTCTCTCTCTCTCTCTCTCTCTCTCTCTCTCTCTCTGTAACAAAAATAAATAAAAACTGTTTCACGCAAGAATGAATGTTAACACTAACAACTTTTCTCACTCTGTTAATAATGTTTTTGACATTTTCGATTTTAATTTGTGTTTTCTTTAAAAAAAAAAAAAAAAAAAAAAAAAAAAAATAAAAATTAAAAAATCTCTCACATCCAGTTAGGACGACGTCAAACAATTACATTATTTCTTTCCTTGATTTCTACGTCTGGCACCAGGTGCTTGCTCGAGCGCCATAATTAAACATTTCGTCTGCTAGGGCGTCTTCTGCGGCCTAATCACAGAGGTGTCAATTATTGGATAGCGAAATCGATTTTTCTTCTGTTCCAGACAGCGATGGGTTTCTCTTGATGGGAAAGTCATTTGTGTTTATTTGCTTCATTTGTGCTTGCTAACCTCGGGAACGTCCATTAGCTACATTTTAAGATATTTTCAAAACGAAGTTTTCCCTTTGAAGTGACAGAAATTAAGGATAGAGGCGTGAAGGGAAACGTCTATCTACAGCGGTGTACAAAAACACCTGTTCAACTCGGCGTTCGTTTTCACTGACAGACATCTCATCAAGTGACTCACTTCAGTTCGCAGTAGTAGTGCTGCATTTTGTGTATAGTCACACACACACACAGACACACACACACAAACACACACACACACACAGAAACATACATACACACAGACACACACACATACATCCACACACATTCACAGAGACACACATACACAAACACATACACACAGACACATACAAACACAAACATACACACAGACACATACAAACACAAACACACACACACACACATACATACACAGACACACACACATACAAACATACACACACACACACACACAGGCACACACACATACATACACACACATTCACAGAGACACACAGATACACACACAGATACACACACAGGTACACACACATTCACAGAGACACACAGACACACACAGACACACACACACACACACACACACATACACATACATACACACACACACACACACACATACATACACACACATTCACAGAGACACACACATATATACACACAGACATACACACACACACAGACACACATACATACAGATACATACTACATACACACACTACATAATATATATATATAGTTCTATGTATGTATGTATTTACAAACACACCCCAAATACGCATTGACAGATATACATATTACCTGGGTATGTTAATATTTATTATGGATTTTGTTAATAACCAGTAGTCTTGTATTTTAGCCTCTCAGAAACACTCCTCTCTCTCTCTCTCTGACAGATATACATATTACTCTCTCTCTGTTAATATTTATTATGGATTTTGTTAATAACCATTTTAATTCATTGAGTCTCTCTTGTCTTTTCTCCCTCCCTCCCCTCTCCTCTCTCTCTCTCTCTCTCTCTCTCTCTCTCTCTCTCTCTCTCTCTCTCTCTCTCTCTCTCTCTCTCTCTCTTTAAATCTAAGACCCGTGATATGAGTATTTCTGATCGTAAAATCTTTTAATTTATGTAAGTAGCATCACTTACTGAACTCTTCACTATCAAAGAGCTTGGATATCCATTTAGTGATTTTCTAATTAAAAAGGACTTGCACCTCAAAAAAAAAAAAAAAAAATAATAATAATAATAAATTACTGTAAAGTAAACCAAATGTGCTCATAATTGTACAGACAGCACCAAGCGAAAAAAAACAAAAAATTTTGGTTTTGATTACAAACAAGGCTACTGTTATTTTGAAGAGCTAACTGTTATGAACTGTTTCTGTATGCGTCTCCATTTAGGATTCGTATTCGGAAGCTGAACTGATGGAAACCAGTAATTTCACTATGTCTCGCGCAATCAAGGCCTTTAGAAAACAAATTAAAGTATACATGTCACAGGATCGATTCTTCGTAATGTCCATTATGCATTCTCAAGTTCCAGCCAGTTCCAATGGGAAGAATGATAAAAGTTGTTCTTTGTTATTTCTTGTCTATGGGCAGATACAAATAAAAAATAAATTTTTTATATTAACTGATAAAAGCAGCATTAGAAAGTTTTATCTCTCGTAATATTAGTTAATCTATGCATGCAAAAAGCACGCTGTATTGTAAGTACATCCATTAAATTATTCTTTCTTTCATCATCAGTTATTCTTTAGTGTAATGTATCTACAAATCAGGGTCATACTGAAACATGGTGGCTAAAATAAAAGTGATAAACAGACGTATTAATTTATATATATATATATATATTATACACGTTTAATACCTGAACTGTAATTCTAAAGATTTTGTTTTGTTTTTAAAAATTTTTACGCAGTATCGCCTTTGAAACTGATTTATCAAAGAGTTTGAGGAAAAGATCCTGAAAAAGCGGTATAAATTGTACAAAAGTAACAGAAAAAAAAATAAAGAACTAATATTTAAATCAGCAGGTTTTTTTTTTTTTTTAAAAAATTAAATTAAAATAAAAAGAATGACTAACATTTTTTAAACAGAACTGATCTTAAAAATGTATACCTATTTTTATGTATGCGCTTCTTTTTTTTTTTTTTTTTTTTTTTTTTTTTTTTTTTTTTTTTTTTTTTTTAAAGTATGATGATTTATGCACAGCCTTTTATCTGAAAATAAAAATAAAAATTATTAATTTTTTATTTTTGGAAAAATCTTTATACAGCAGTAATCTGAAAAATAAAATAATGATCCTATTCCATTTAAAAAAAAATAATAATAAAAAAAATTAATAAAAGAAAAAAGAAAAAGAATTTCTGAATTTTCTAATTTTATTTTAATTTCAACACATCTGTTGGAAATAGCCTGGTGCCAATTAAAAAAATCAAATATCAGATATCAAAGAAATAAATCATAAAACAACCAAGTTTCATTTTTTTTTTTTTTTTTTTTTTATGTCCATTTTATTACTTTTTATTTCGTTCATTCTAGTTCAGCTCAGTCCAGTTTAGTTCAAACAAATCATTCGCAGGCTCATGCTGTCTTTTCATTTTGCTCACTCTACTTTATGCATGGGAAGCAAACAGTAATAATCTCCCCTTTTATTATAAGCTTCTTTTATTATTTTTTTTTTATCTCTGTATAAAATATCCAACTGAACTTTAAAAATACAAAAACGACTAATCTAACACAGAATAATTTGATAACAAGAATATTGCATGAAATGATGCATAAGATGTAATTAAAAGAAATTATTATGAGTATATAAATTGAATTAAAAGTGATGCTAAAACGTTATTTCAGACTGAGTCAGGTTTAATATGTAAATGAATTCTTGTCAGGAACATTATATTAAAAATAAATACAAAATTTTGGGAATATGTGAAGAAATTTCTGTAAGTATTTAGAAAAGGATAGTGAACATAATCATTTCCTAAAAATAAAGTAGCTCATAAGAAAGTTGGTCTTCATTATGCTTGAAATAACAAAATACATTCCATGCATTGTTTTTACTATCAATTTTATGTTTTAAAAAATATATTTTTAATGAATGAACATAGTAATAATAAATGATACAGTGCACTCTACCTATAGAGTTACTTTAAATGTTTGTTTGCTTAAAAATCCACAAATATTTTTTTATTTATATTTCTTATACAAAACTGATGTCTGGATAACTTTTAAGTTATTTTTTTTTAATGAAGTCTTAATTGTAATAATTTAAATAATGTAATCAAAAGAGAAAGATGAAAAAGACTATAGCTTCCATCAAACTGTCTATATGCATTTTATTCCAAGTATTCTTAAATAAAATTATTTTAATTAAAGAATATTTGGTGATAAAAAAAAATGTGACAATAAAATAAAAATCTTCTAAGTATGGAGCAGACATCATTTTCTTTTTCTTCATGATTGTTATCATGTAAAAATTAAAAAACCATGGGCAGACTGAAGATTCAGCAATGTCACAGTGATTTACTCAATTTCTTTGTAAAATAAATAAATAAATAAATAAATTATGTGACAGTAAGACTTTTACTAAAAGTAAAACTGATATCATAACAAAGTAAAAATGACAGCATTCAGAAATAATCTTGTTATATACTTTATTACTGAAAAAAAAAAAGATTCAACATTACAAGAAAATTATTGGGAAATGTTTCATTAATTTCTATTGTGCATGATGACCATTTGTACACAAGTTTTAAGATACATTTTTAAGATCCTTCTTTCTAAAATGAAGAAACTTTTTAATGTTTTTAATATTTCTGATTAGTCACTTCTGAATTATTCTGTATAGTAAAGAAAAACAAAAACACTATTTACAGTTTTATTTTTATTAGTTTTTTAAAAATATATAATGTATTTCAAAAGACTGAATAATTCACAATTCACCTGGTACAGTCATTTATGAAAAGAATAAAATAAATAAAAAATGCATAAATTTGTCAACATGTTTTAATAAGCCATCTAAATCAGTTTACAGTATGCTTGCACGCACTAAATGAGTAAGAAAAACATCAAAAAACCTGCTGTTAAAAGGAACATCCACAATGTTTTTGTATAAGATGTGTCTCTATAAAATGAAGTCACAAAGATACTTTAATTAAGTATATATTAACTTTAAAAACTTAAAAACAATGAGGATCACTAATTATTCACAGACAATGTTCAGTCGACTATTTCGTGGCTTCCTCAAGATAAGCAATCAGATTTGCTCTGTCCTGTGATTTCTTTAAGCCAGCAAAAATCATGCTTGTGCCTGGGATGTATTTCTTAGGGTTTTCTAGGTAAACCCACAGTGTTTCTTTGCTCCATGTAATTCCTGAAATAAACAAAGAAAAAGATAAAATTTAACATGCTTATGAATTTATATTAAGCAACAAAACAATAAAGATTATTCCAACAATCTTAGTTATGTTCCAACTATTTTGTAGTCTACATCCATGGGAATAAACCATAAAAAGAACCCAAATAGTTTATTTTTAAGGAAAAAAAATTTAAAAAAAAAAAAAAAAAAAAAAACTACTTATAAAATTTAAAATAAATATATATACACACTTTTGTGTACACTTTGTTTTATGTGAAAACAAAAACCGATTTTTTATATTTAAGATGGTAGGTTGTAAATATAACATATCTGTACTCTTTTTCTTTTTGTGCCTAATCTAGGTTAGAAATTACTACAACACTTTGAGGAGTTAACGACCTTATTTACATGTAACCAGTATTTCTTCATCTACCATGTTAATTTAAACATGATGAAACAGCCCATATATCTTCAATAAAAAAGAATAATAAATAAATGAAAAAAAAAAAAAAACTTTATTAACACATATTTGACCAATAAAGAAAAAAGGACAATTTTTTTTACTTAACTGTTCTCATTAACACATTTGATACATGATTCCAAAATTCAGACAACAATGGACTGTTCAGATGAGAGAAACCTGTTTCCTGCATGCAACTATTTATTTATTTATTTATTTATTTATTTATTTAGATAGTTAGTTATTCTTTTATTTCTTTTTAATTTTATTTAGTTATTTGTTTTTTCAGCAACAATAAATATTTATTTGACCCAAGACAAGACATGAAAAAAACATCACAGATTTTGACAAGTCAGCTGTAATGGGATCAAAGACTGACCCTAGTGTTGTTTTTATCATCCCTTTGCCCACTGATGTAATAGACTGAATCATCATCTCTTTTATTTCACACAAACATAAACTATTTTTTTATATTATTTCATTATAATGCATAAACATAAAAACCAAGGAGTAATTTAATTTATATTAAATTAGCAGTAAATTTTCCTTAATAATAAAATGGCATGCACTTTTACACTGTTTATATTTATTCCTGATTATTCACTGACCATAAACAATTCAGACCCTTCCAGATAAAACTATTTTTGTTTGTGATACATCTACATAAGAACTTATTATGCTACAATTTGTTATTTTTCTATTATTATTATTATTATTTTTTTTTTTTTTTTTTTTTTTTTTTTTTAGTGACATTACTTGATTAATGCATTACCTTTGTTTTTATTTGCATCTGTGTAAGGAAATCCTGGTGCTTGTCCAGTCTTCCTTCCTATGAAGCCATTCAGACATGGTCCTTGTTTGTGTTTTCTCCTTTCTCCACAGTGTGACAGTGAACACATCGGAGAATAAAGATTTTTTTACCCTTTTCAAAATCACCTGCTGGGATATCTGTCATTTTGTCCAACTCTGTAACGAAGTTTATAAATTATTTTCATAATTAATATTCAGAAAATTAATTAAATGTCAATGTAACCCATTGGTAACAGAATCTGTATTCAGAAAACCAAATTTCGCCTTCTGTATTAGATTTGTTTAATTATTGTTTTAATTTGCATTAACAGAATTAAATGTAATCTCCAGTAACCAAATTAATTACTTTTTATTAATAAAATCAGAAAGTTTATGATTTTAATTTTAGTATCCATATTATACTTTATAATAAAATGAAAGATCAAGGTTCCTAAAAACAAAAAAAAACAAAAAAAACAAAAAAAACATATAGTAAAATGGAAATAAAATAAAAAGAACTTGTTATATAAGTTCCTTTCATTTTGTTCTTCTAATATATAACAAATGCTTTTTAATTTTTAAAAATAGTTCTTTATTTATTTTAAGGTTTCAGAGCTGATAACAGATCTGATAAAATAATAATACAATAATCATTAGCAGAGAAATAACATTTTTAATATGTTTAAATGTATAAAAATTTTGCTTAAAATTTATATTCTAATTAACATATATATACATTTTTTAATCATAACCATTACAAAATAATGCAGAATTTAGGACTATGTAGGCCTAGTATCATGTAAATATATAAAACAGACAATGGAATGTAATTTTTTGTTTGTTTTAATTGAAAGCCAGTTGCTTTAAAATGATATTAAAAATAAACTGGTTATGAATCTAATAATTAAGGAATAAGTATTAAAAAATGAATAAGGAGAAACGGTAAACAAAATTTAACGCGATTCTTCATTTAGCCGAACGTGACATTTATATTAGAGTTGCGGCCCCTTAATTGTCAGCAGACGACAGGTAAACAATTTCAGTGGAAGACAATATTCACTATATTGTGAAAAATACATAAAGTATTAAAGGATTTATGGACTGATAATACCAGTTAAAACAAAAGGACCCATAGGTAATTTTGTAAATATAGTCATAATAATTCTTTAACGAAATGAAACGTTTTATGATTATTATTATTATTATTATTATTTTTTTTTTTTTTGGATGTTGCAAAATCTGTCAGCTTATTATTACGAATTAAAAAAAGAGAGAGAGAAGAGAACAAAAAAAAAGAGAAGAAACCATTCAACTGAATGTGAATGACAATGCTGAATCCATTAAATTTTGTTCAATGTGTAAGATGTAAATAATTTCGGAAAAGATATTGATAAACGTGCGCTGATCGTTTTTACAAAACTATTTTAGTCATTTATTTACGTATTTATTTATACTAATCTATTCTGATTAATGATTAAAATTAACTGACGTTAAAAAATTCAATACAAAACAAAATGAAAAAGAAAAGAAAAATTTATAAAGTAACTTACAACAGTGACTGCTTACACGACCGACCACGATTACTGTGGAAACGTGTTTATCGTCTGATGAAAATTATGGCTGCAGTTACTACAGTTCGTGACGTCACTTAGAGGTCACGGGAACTGTTCATTGTTGATAAAGAGGTTTAAAGATTGGTGAAATACTCGAATAATATTATTTTCAGCTAAATTTTACATTTAACCGATTGTTGGTTTTTTTGAACGATACCAACCATTGTTATGTTATAAACTGTTAAAAAGTATATTTAAAACAACATAAAAAGACTGACAGAGTGATTACTGTATTACCTATTTTACTTTTGGACCTGTACCTTTGGAAGCACCGGCTTCAATAATGAATATCAAGAAGTATGATGAAATTGAAAGAACGCTGTGCCGGTAGTAGCACGTCTACCAGTTACGATTGACAGTAACTACAAAGATGACGCAAGGCTTTTAAACATATCGGTCAACTAAATTTATTTATGTATTTATTTTTTGATAAATCAAACATTTTCATTCTTTCTTTCTCTTTCTCGTCTGAAGCAAACGACTGTAAACAAAAGGACCAATTTTATATATATATATCATTATTATTTGAGAAACATATTTTAGATCTAACATGACCAACCCATGTATTTGTTTTTATTATTTATTTATTTATAATTTAAGTTAGGATAAATTATAGTGAACTGTTACATGAAGAACAAAAACAAAACAAAAAACAAAAAAAAACAAGAAAAAAACTACCTCTGCCTGATCGAAAATGTTAGTACTTATGACATGTTAAAATGGATAGTACTGGAGATAATAAATTCAGTACTTCGGAAAAAGGAACTAATAATTCAGTGTATCTGTTTCTGTTAATCTTGTTCAAATTGAATTCAGCATTGCGAATTACTAGTGTCAGTTTCATGTGAAATATGAAGATAATGTTATGTAAGTACTTTTTAATTTTAATGCATCCATTCATTTATCCAAAAAAGAAAATAAATCTTCACAGAGCAAAATTAAATTATCATATTGCTAAATGGAACATAGCAAAACCAAGAGTTAACATCTGTCAAAATTAAATGATTAAACTGATAATTATCATGCAATATACAGTATAAGTTCCATAATAATACTTTAAGTTCTAATAATTTTACAGCTGGAATGCTTCATGAATAGAGTTGTCATAGTGTTGTTTAACATTTGTTTAATTACAAGCCATTAGCAGTAACTGTAATAGTTATGAGACAGCTTTACTCTTTGTCATTTATTAGTCAAATGATTGTAGCTCATTGATAAGGTTTGAATATAGGATTGTGTGATGTTATTTTTTTATCAGTTGTCCTCACTCATTTATCAAAGGTTATAATGTATTTTTTCCTTTTCATGGTATATAAAAATACGAGTCATGGAGTTGTATCATGCTAACTGAAATCATAGCAACTTACAACATGCTGTATTAAAATGTATATCATGCTACGAAGTAATCTAAAATTAATTAATTTCGAGTATTTTGGACAGTATTTGACAAATGATAATCAGTGTTTATATTTGATAAATGAAATAATAAACTAATTTTGATCTGTAATATTAAGCATGAGCTCTCCTGATATTTGAGCTTAATCAGCATTTTTTTTTATCTGCAAGGCAGCATCCATGACTTTTTTGTATTCTGTTTTTTTTTTTTTTTTTATCACCATCTATTTTGAAAAGGCAGTGTGAAAGGGCTGTGGAGACTGGTTACTGCAATCCATCAACCTTAGCCCCATATTATAATCAATGAGCTGCAGCCAGCTACCAGTTATATGTTTTGTCATTGTGGAGTGTGAAAATTAATTAGATCAAAAGTGTGGCTCATTTGTCACATTTTGGCTCCAAAAATAAAAGTAACAACCTATTAAATAGGTTCATACTGTCAATTCCAAAAGAAATAGTGAACCCTTTATGGTTTTTTGTTTTTTTTAAATCAGATTACATTATTTAGATAAAAACAGACCGAGAAAGTTGAGTAAACTATTCTACTGTAACTGATAGAAAATATTAAATTCTCAAATGTCATTCACTGTTTGCAAAATGAAATCTTACCATTTAATGCCTTAATTTACTTATCCCACTCATGTAGACCATGATAAATTTTGAATCCAAGTTGAAAATAATGTTATTAAATTGTGCCATTTAAATTAACATTTTGCAAGCAGTACTTAACTAACCACTAAGTAACCAAATGTTTATTTGCAGATGTCAGCTTCTTATATCCGTTTTTTGCAAGAGATTTAAGCATGAAGGGGTCCAATATATTTACTAAAGGTAATGTGATTTTATTACATATTAACATATATTGTATCAACTGGTGTGAACACCAGATGATTATCCACAAAACAGAATGTTCACAGCTTCATTTATAAATGCTATTTAGCATGTTAATCCAGAATCACTTTTCTAAAAAATTAGTGTATTGTTTTTCAATTGCTCTATTAATGATACAAAGTTATAATTAACATAACTGTGACAAAATATAAAGGGAAATGCAATATTAAGCACTTCCTAGTATATGTAAAAATTAATTTTCATTGCATGGAAGTTAAACATTGTGTTTATGTTGTGCACAGTGTGTTAAAACACCTTGTCCAACAAACAATACTGAAAATTACTCTCCCAATACAAAACAAATAAGACAAAGAAAACAAATTTAAAATCTGTTTATTTTTATCATTTGTTTTTTTTTCTTTTCTATTTTTTTTTTATCTTACTGTAAAAGTATATTACAATGTCATTCACATTTCAAAAGGTCTTACAATTCACCAGGAATAAGCCCTACTGTTTAAAAAAAAAAAAAATATATATGATTGATGCTTTTTCAACCTATATTAAATAAGCCCACTAATTCACTTCACATGATACTTTCATATTTTAAAAAAAATGGTACAACGCTCAAACCAAACCAGTCCACTACACTGTTTTTAAAATCACAAGATGTTCTTTAATGTGAAAAGTATTTTCTGTGGACATTACACTTTATGTACATGTTAATTCAAAAATTAATGGCAAAAAGGATTACTAGATGTCTGCAGTCCACTATTTTGTTGACTCCTCTAAATAAGCAATCAGATCAGCCCTCTCTTGTGGCTTCTTCATGCCAGCAAAAATCATCTTTGTCCCTGGGATGTATTTCTTAGGGTTTTCTAGGTAAACCCACAATGTATCTTTGTTCCATGTAATTCCTGAAACAAACAAATTGATTCATAAAATACAACACAAGAATTAATTTTATCATCTCCCAACAATTTAGGACGTATTTTTTTCCCCCTTTTATTCTTTAAAAAAAAAAAAAAAACTAAAACAAATGTTATGTGAATAAAAAATAGTAATTTAAACACAAATTTCAAATGTTATCAAATTTAAAATGATAAAAAAATTAAATTAAAAAAAAGTATTTTCCTTTAAAGTTGACTGGATCCAGCAAATTGAATATATATTATCACAGTATACGTTTCTGACATACGTTTAGATATAAAGTATATGGTACATCTAACAAATTTTAAATATATTATTCTCACAAATCAGTAAGAATGGTCCTTTCAAAAAGCATTAGTTTCATAACTACAAATGAAATGTATTATTAATTCATCATCAATAACTGAATTTACAAGTACAGCTGAAATACTAATGAGTTGTAACTAAATAAATTTGTAATGTCACAATGTATCAATTATCTGTATGTAAAATTATTACCACCATGCCAAGGACTTCATTATTTTAAATTGTTATTTTAAACGTAATAAACTACATCACATTAGCTATGGTCAACATATCCACCATCATATATTCAAGTTTACCAATGTATATTAATATGATTTAATGTTATACACTTAGTCTGTTGGTATCAGCTACCTTTATTTTTATTAGCATCAGTGTAAACATAGCCGTCAGCTTGTCCAGTCTTTCTTCCCATCATGCCACTGAGGTTAGGTCCAGTCTTGTGCTTTCCACCTTTATCTACCGTATGACACTGAGCACACCTCTGGATAAAAAGCTTTTTACCCTTCTCCACATCACCTGCTGGGATGCTTGCCATTTTGTACTCTTCTGCAACAAAATTCATAAATTACTCATATATTTACTACACTTAGTATGAATTAAGGCAACTTAATCAAGGGCAGTGAAAAGGTATTATTTTCAACGAATCATTTTAACTGCTATTGAAATCACACTTGAATAATTTTGCAACTTCAGCTTATGATGTGAAGCCAAAGGATATCCTGTCAATAGGTTTAACATTTTTTTTCAGAAAATATATTTTTTACGTTATGTACTTTACATTACTTCATTTTTTACATCGAAAGAGGATAATGACTTACATCGTGAAACCGGTTGTATAAATGTTACCGTTGCTGTCACGTTTACACCGTTACAATAAAATGTACAAATTAACACGTTTTAACACGTTGCTTACAAAGACAGAAATAAACAGCCAAAAGCGTTATATATTACAACAGTGTTTAATTATATTTAGAGGTGTTACAAAGGAATCTCGAAGAATCACATGCCACTTATACAAACGACCTTGTTTTATTATAATGACCTTCCAATTCCATACATTTCCTTCGATTTTGCTTGTAAAAACGGTACAGCTATCAGATGCAGATAGTTATTAACCTTTAACTTCTACAAATAATAACAAATCTATTTGTAATGAGATAGTAAATTGATACTAAGACCAAAAGATAAACCCTACGTAGGAAATAACGAGATCACATTGAGTAGTTGACACAACTAAATCATAAGCCGTCAAATCGTTTTTGACCATTTTCACAAATCTGAATCAGATCCATATCCAAAAGTGAAATATCTTAATTCATAATTAAACATTAAAACCACAATGAAATAAAATCAGCAAAATACGAACAACTTACGAAATTGATAACACGACCGACCACGGATACAGCACAAACGTGTTTAACCTCTGATGAAAAATATGGCCGCAGTTACTACTCTCGGTGACGTCACTTGGAGGTCATTGGAACTGATCATTATTAATAAAGAGGTAAAAGGTCCATATTATTATTATATTCTATGATATTTTTTATTTACTGATATTTAGTGTTATACATTATTAGTAATAATTATTACATTATAAAAAAAAATTTATGCCTATTAACATATATATTTATATCATTACTGAAAGGCAATCGTAATTAATCCTGATTTACCCACGGGCCTCTTCCATTTGAGGCGACGGCTTCAATATCAAAAAGTATGATGAAACTTTGAAAGAAACCGGGTCGCCGGTACAAATTCGTTTCCCGGTTACAAAGGACAGTCATGACTACACGTATGACTTATAAAGCACATGAAATAGTATATTCGTTTATATATCCAGAGTGAAACAAAGTAAAGAAGAAGAAATGACCCCGATTAAGTTGGAAAATACACCTTCATATTACTGTTATTAATAATAATAGTGTTGATTCAGCGAGTTAATTCTGTGACCACTTACTAAAACGTGTTGTTGGATTTATATTTATTTATTTATTTATTTTAATAAAAATAAAATTGTTTGTGTAATGCAGGTAGTTTGCCTTTTTATTATATATAAATCAAATTTAATGTTTCAAATTAAAGATTTCGTAAAGATTGTTGGCAACAAGTTACAGGCACACGCGAATATAGTTAAATAGTAGGTCGATTAGGGATCCATGTGATTAAACTTATTACTATTTCTACAGGGATTCTAAGAATAAGTAATACATATTTTCTGGCAATTAAAAAAAAAAAAAAATAAAAACAAGAACAAACAATCAAATAAAATACAAAAATTAATAATAAATATATAAATAAATAAATGAATAAAAAAGCAAATTAAAATAAAAGGATGTTAGCCTTAAAGGTAATTTTTTATTTTTTTATTTATTTATTTTTTTATTTATTTATTTATTTATTATTATTATTATTATTAATGAATTAATTTTTATTTTATTTTTAAGTTTTGTTTATTTATTTATTTATTATTATTATTATTATTATTTATTTATTTATTATTTTTATTTTATTTTATTTTATTTTGTTCTTTCTTTTCTTTTGAAGTCTCTGACGCTAATTTGAAACCTACCAACTAAAGAAATACGATGTCTTAATACAATTTAGCTGTGTCATTATGACTGTTACATATTATCTAGTAGGAGTTCAGCCGAATAAACACTGTTTTCAAGCATTTTTGATTTATTAATAAAACATTCTACGCTCTTCTTTATATGAAAAGCATTTATTTATTTATTTATTATTATTATTTTTATATAAGTAATTATAATAATATACATTCAAAATTCGCTCACTTAATTTTCCTCCAGTTTCTTAGCGTCATTAAATTTGTAAATATTATAATAAAGTTAATGTATTTATAAAATATGATGGTCGTTATTTTTAGCATTGACCTACTGATAAACTTGCACAAAAGAAAAAAGAGTGGAAATGGTACAGTCACTGTGATACAGCTAAAAACACGATTTTCTTCGTAGTGATCTTTTATTGATAGACACCCGTCCACAAAATTAAGAACTTGGCAGTCACACAGGTATCGCTAAAAATAGAATTATTACTGATAAACCTCGTTTACAAAATAAAAAAAAATGTCAATCACTGTGACACAGCTAATTTTAATCATACTATTCTGAATATGTTCCGTATCTGTAAAAACAAGTTGGGCTAATATTCTTTCATTGACATATTTGCTTTCATTTTATAACGATCTGGCAGACTGTACGACTGAATGAGCCAGCTGTCTAATATATGAATAATAATGTATTATTCCTTTATAAAATAAATAAATAAATAAATAAATAATAACCTAAGTTAAATTAAAAAAAAAAAAAAACTTAAACAAAATAAAAGCTCAAAGAAACATTCGTAAATATATTCGTAAAATATACAATAAAAAAAAAAAAAAAAAAAAAAAAAATTAGTACATGGAAGATTTGATATGAAAAAATAAAGGTGAAAAAATACACTAATAATTTTCGAATCATTTTGAACAAAGATCCTGGATTTCACAAAAGGGTCCCTAATTAAAATGTTAATTAAAAAAAAAAAAAAAAATGAAAAGCCGCAAACACTGCTATATAAAATAAATTTTTAAAAGTTTTTCTAATCATTCACTATTACCTGTCGCCCTCTTACAGCTTTTGTGGTCTCTTCCATTAAGGAATGTGTCAAATGGGAGACAACCCTTACAATGACACTAACCCTGCAAGAGTCGTTATTATATTAAATTTCTCATCACATTTCGGTTCTCTGCCCAACAACCTTTATGTCATCTCGTACACTTGTCGTTGTCTTAAATGTTGTTAGCCAAGTTGGTTATAATTTTTAATATCTTATACGTGACTATATACATGTCTACAACTTCTTTTTGCTTCTTTTTAAAAAATAAAATAAATAAATGAATGAATAAATAAATAAATAAATAACACTTGTTTAATTGTTATAAATTTATTAAAAATACAAAAATGATGTATTTTTTTTTTTTTTTTGTTTTTTTATCTTTCTCTGCTTTTATCATCTCTGCATCTTGGATGTGTTGTGTCTTTTACATAATAAGCAGCATTTTTCTTTACTTCATTCTACAAACAGACAGAAAAAACATAAAATAAGTTATATTTTATTGAAAGAATTTAAATATCAGACTGACACTAAATTGTAAAAAAAAAAAATAATGTTGAAATATAATTTCACTATTTTGAACTATAATATTCTAAAATGTCAGACTATTTTAATCTCAAAACCTTTAACATTCAAGTTCTATTTTGAAACAGTATCTAAACCTGTTTTGCTGTGCTTATAATCCTTTTGAAGAGAAAATGAAAAATAAAATAAAAAATAGAATGTAGCATATAGATTAAAACACAAGTTATAAAAAATACAGGCATCTATGATACTCTTTCATATTACAGTCTGGACATTTACAAATTATTATTATTATTTTTTTTTTTTTTTTTATTTTTTTTTTATATAAATTGTTTTATTTTTTAATTTTATTTAATTTTTTTTATTATTTATTATTATTTTTAATATTTTATTATTATTATTTTTTTTTAGATAACCGTCTTTCTATAACCAAAAATCCTCATCATAATATGCTATTACTGAATCTTATATATGGATAAGACATTGCTTCGATTTTAAAAAATCTTGAATCTATAATGAAATAAATATTTGTAAGTTGTGAAATTTTATGTTTTTTCATTTTTATTTTATTTTTTATTATTATTACTTATAGTTGTAAGATGTGAAAAGTTACCTGCTTTTTATTACTTACTTTGCTGTTTGTTGACTTGTTGATGTTTTACTTCTTCTTATCACGATGACAACAACAGCAAGCTTTAGCTCCGGCAATCACAGAAACAGTCACTAACAATAAAATGCAGTCACTGTCACTACGTTTAGTGATTATCATTAAAAATAACAATATTAGATAATTATTTTAAATAACACGCTATTAACCATGTAGTTATTGAAAACTGTCACTAAAAATATAATCACTGCCGATGACATAAAAACATTATCAACAAAACATAATAATTATAAATAGTAGGCAGTCCTATTCAGTGACAAAATTATAGTAATTGTCAATAATTAACCGTAATTTAGTCACAGATGGTAACATTAGGATTATCAGTAGCATTAATATTATTGAGAGATGAACTCAAACCATCTACGTGAATTTTAAAAATTTAATGTGAAATTTCGGTTAAAGAATTAAAGATGTTTATATTTAAATGAAAATTTCATCTGATATTAAGATAATATTTTATTATTTTTATACCTAATTAACAGGAACAAAAATTATTTTTCTATTTTTGTTTTACGAACTGGCATCAAAAAAAAAAAAACAACTTACTAAAATTTAATAAAATAATAATAATAAAATAAAATAACCAACTAACTAAAACAAATTAAAAGAAAAAACGAATAAAAACTAAATAAAAATAAAAACTAATAAACTAAATAAATAATTAACTAACTAACTAAATAAATAAATAAATAAATAAATAAATAAAAAGTTTACTTACGAACAAGAGCTGTTAGAATTTTGACAAAATTCATGTTGATTTCTGTTTTACTGAGAATCTGTACGTTTATCTTTCTTCAGAAGTCAAAAATTATCTCTGACTCGATCTGCTATCTTTTTATATAAAAGCAGTATAAAAGAAAAGGAAATAACATTTTATTTTACATTATTATTATTTTCCTTGTTATTAAGTTTGAAACATATTCTTTATAACATTATTTTACGAACTAAAAAATATCTTTTTTTTTTTTTTTTATTTAAAGTTTATTTTCCTTGTTATTTTACAATATAAAAAATATCATTTTTTGATCTAAAAAATATCATTTTTTATTCAAAGTATGATATTTTCCTTCTTATTTGAAACGAAAGAAAACAAATTATAAACATTAAAGACATTAAAAAATAATAATGAATCCTCCTATTATATTATTTACTAGGAACATCTTAGAGATTAATATTATATCAAACCGCATACAAGTAAAAAAGACTGAAAATATAATAATTTAATTTATATTTTCCTGATATCTGGTATATATATATATACACAAACGTAAACACTAAGTAAAAGTATATTTTAAAAACACTGTGTACTGTGAGCATAGTAAAACAATCATGGACTTCGTTAAGATTGTAACAGTTTTAATTCGTAAGTAATTTAAACATACCATAAAATAATTTATCTTTTTTATGAATTACTCACGATTTGATTTTGTTTATAACTCTCTCTCTCTCTCTCTCTCTCTCTCTCTCTCTCTCTCTCTCTCTCTCTCTCTCTCTCTCTCTCTCTCTCTCTCTCTCTCTCTCTCTCTCTCTCTCTCTCATTACTTTATGTCATACTCGAATATATCAAAATAAAAGTATTACATTTTGAATAAATTAGAATAGAACACTGCAACAATTAATATATTGTAATACTGAAGCCAAAATTTATTTATTTATTCATTTATTTATTAATTAATTAATTTATTTATATTAAATAATATAAATTAAACTAGTTTCAGTTTCTATGATTGTTGGCGCCAAAGCCTGTTGTTGTCATCGGGACAAGAAGAAGTAATATGACGTCAACAGTTTTTTTTAAACGGTAACCAGTGGTGAAATTTTATTTAGACTCACATAAATGAGTTTTAAATCATAATAGTTAAATAAAAGATAATTAAAAATGGAGGGGGAATCTCAAAGAGAAAAAAGAGGACGTAGAGCAACTTTAATAAGTCAATCGTTCGATCGATCAATCAATAGTTAAATAAATAAAAAATAATTAATTAAAAGAATAAAATAATTAAAATACAAATCCTATTGAAGTTTTAAATTGTTGTTGTTGTTGTTGTTATTATTACTACTATTACTACTACTACTACTACTACTACTACTACTACTACTACTACTACTACTATTACTTCTACTACTACTACTACTACTATTACTTCTACTACTACTACTACTATTATTATTATTATTATTGTTATTGTTATTATTATTATTTTTATTAAACGCCTAATTGAGTGTGTATAATTACTTTGTTATAATTAATATTTATTTTAAAATTTATTTTCCAGATTTGCAATTCACCAAAACAAGAAAAGAAAATATTTTCAGTAAACTATTATACAATTTTATCATGACCATCATATATATTTAATTCGTACCTTGAAATAAATCATTAAAAACCCCACCCTAATTAGTGAGAAAACACTTCATAATTTTTACACTTTGAAATAAATTGTTTAAAGAAAAAAAATTAGTAGAAACTATTTTTTATATTTGTAATTTGAAATAAACTCTTAACAGAAATAATTGTTGTGTTTTATTTAGCAAACAAACTGTAGCAAACTGCCGCATAAAATAAATACAATTTTATTTATGTTTCAAACACTATTTTGTGCCAATATAATAGCACGATATTCTGCAAAAAGCAGATACAAATTATATTAACATTTAACAGTTTGTGACATTAAAAAAGAAACCTAGAAGTTTAGTTTAGAGTCCAAATTAGCTAATGTTTTAAAGGTTTCAGAACTCTGTATACTCAGCGTTGTGAAATAAGATTCATTATGAAGAAAATAAAGCATCATCTGATAAAACAATTAAATGAGATGAAGGCGCATGATATGTGCGTCATTTGCAAGTCGTTCTTCATATAAATATGATTTAAAAAAAAAAAAAAAAAAAAAAAAAAAAAAAAAGGAACAAAATTGTTAATGTTAGGATATTTGTGACGATTATTATTCAGTTTATCATTATTTTATTATTACGAACCAGTGGAATGCTGTTCGTTTAAAGAAGTGATAATGTGTTAAACCGAATAATTAACTGAAATAAGCTAGCCAAGAGAGGTAATTACATTATGAGAGAACGAGTTGTCTCCCCGATACTGTCAACGTTATGACTGAAACAACCTAGCTTATAACAAACTCAGTGTAGGAGGCAGTACTAAGTAATCATCTGTCTGTGCGTATGTGCGTATGTGTGTGTTTTTTTTTTTATGTGTGTGTGTGTGTGTTTGGATGTTTTTTATGTGTGTGTGTGTGTGTGTGTGTGTGTGTGTGTGTGTGTGTGTGTGTGTGTGTGTGTGTTAAAACACAAAATTTCCTCATAACAGCTGGATTTTGTCATTTTATCTGTATCATCTTCTTCTGTTCCTTTCGTCTGTTTAAATAAACCAACTTGGTATATGGTTTTCGTTTTCTTACTTTAATTTATTATCCCAAATTCATTAATATTGATTAATTAATAACAGTCTTCATATGTTAATTATTGTGTCTCTCTAACAAGAAAGTATAAAAAGTCTGTATCTATCTGTTTTATCATTTACACAACAGAATCATATATACTGTGGAAACTGGTCTAACGGTCACCTGTTCAATACAATCATGTAGTTGCAATGGTCACCATAAATGTCCCCAAAGCATAACCTTTAAATGACTTGTACAAAACAGTCACCTTTTTATAACGGTCACCTTTATTTAACGGCCATGTATGAAGATATTTCAGAGAGTCTAAAAAAAAAAAAAAAAAAAAAACCATAACTACGTGAAATATACCTCATATTTTTTTTTTTTGTTTACGAAGTACGTGTCAATATTGGCATAAAAGATCATTTTTATTGTCGTCTACCCTTGAAAGGTTTATAATGCACTATATGAACAGTTTAAATACATCGAGCACATAATACTACTCCTTTTCAGAAAAACTTTATAAATTAAAAATATAAATTAACATTATTTAACAAAACAAATTAAATTACACACGCACGCACACTCACAGATACACACAAACACAGCAGCAGAAAATATTTCTTGTCACTTGAAAACTGTGGTAAAATATATTAACATGTGGAAATTAAAATCCTTATAATCAAAGGTTAATTCGTGTTTGGAGAAATTTTAGCACGCAGAGCAACCACAGGCCACAAGGAAGTTATTGTTATTGGATGTGAACAAATTCTATATATCAGGAAACAAATATATGTATTATACAATTAAATTAAACGTTAAAAGTATTAATACACAGACACACACACATACACACACACACACACACACACACACAGATGTAAATTAAGTAAATGATATTTTTTTATTTGTCCTTTGAAACAAAAATGATACAAAAATTAATTTAATTGCTAAACATTAAAGTATTAAGAGCAAAAGCAAAATACAATTTACTGTCTAAAATATATTTTTCGTATGATCATGCACACACACACACACAGAGAGAGAGAGAGAGAGAGAGAGAGAGAGAGAGAGAGAGAGAGAGAGAGAGAGAGAGAGAGAGAGAGAGAGAGAGAGAGAGAGAGAGATTTTCATACTAAAAACAATTTAAAAAAACGTAAATTTTAATACGTACAGTTCGATAATAACGACAATAATAATTGTATTTTATATGTATTTTATATAAACATGAAATAAACTTTCTAATAAAACACCGTTTGATTAATAAATCTCAAAATAGCGCGATTAATTCAGATCAAAGACTAGAAAAGAAAGAAGTAAGGTTACATCTAACCCTCCATTCTCCACGATCAAACAAACCACACAATTACAAAGTCTACTGCTTCTGTTTCCTCGTGTTTTAGTTTTGTATATAAACTTACAGAATCGATGTTTGAACAGCATTAATCGGTTTGTTCAAGTCTTAGAAAATCTGTGAGAAAATCTTCTTAACTACAAACAACCATGAATTTTACTAAAATTCTGGCAGTTGCGTTTGGTAAGTAGATTTATTTAAATTTATTTAAATTATTTTAGTATTATTATTTATTTTTATTATTTAGTTACTTGCTTAAATAATATTAATTAATTAATTTATTTATTTATTTATTCATTTTATTTATTCATTTTTTTTAGTTATTTATTTGTTTATATTTAAATAAAAGTCAATATGATCATGAATAAATAAAGAAGACAAAATTAAATTAAAAATTTAAATAAATTTACATTAATCTGGAATCCCTGTGTTATTTTATCCAACTGAAAGTACTGTCATACTATAGCAGAATTTGTTATAGTCATTCAAAATGGTTATTTTACATGGTTTTTTTTTTTGGTTTTTTTTTAGTTTCAGTTTCTTTGGTAGCTGGCGCTCAAGCATGTTGTTGCTGTAAGTGTTGTTGTAAATGTTGTTGTAAATGTTGCTGTAAATGCTGCAAATGTTGTGACAAGAAATAGTGAAACACAAAGAGGTAATATCAAACAAATTATATTGTTTCTAATTTTAAGTTTATATAAATTTTAGATTTAATTAGATTTCGTTTCGTTTAATTTATCTTTATTTCAGATTACTGAAAATAAAATAAATAAATAAATAAATGAAAATACAATATTATCTCAATATAATAATAATAATAATAATAATAATAATAATAATAAAATTAATAATGACAATGACGATGATGATGATGATAAAAACGTACACACTTTATTTCTGAACATATGATCTCCATGTTTCTGCTCTTTTTATAAATTTTTATTTTTATTTTTTATTAATTTAATTTTATTATATTATATATATTTTTTTATTTTATTTTATTTTTTTTATTTTTTTTTACATTTTTTTTTTAGGGACTAAGACAGACATCTAACTCTTTGATATATCTGTGGTTCAATGCAGCTTAAATCATCCTTGTGTATTTAAAACTGAAAACTTTAACTACATATTTGATGTAATAAATTACATTACATTTTAACGTTTTGTCTTTTTTTATAATTGTTAGACGGGTGAATATAATATATATATTATTGTGTATGTGCATCTCTCTCTCTCTCTCTCTCTCTCTCTCTCTCTCTCTCTCTCTCTCTACACAGCAATGAGATACAGATGTTGTTATATTTTGGTCTAATTATTTTAATAACAAAAAGAAAACAAAAAGGAAACAGTAGTTATTTTGTTTTTATTTTCGCCGAAAAAAAGGACATTGTTTTTCCCATATACCTGAAAATTAATAAATAAATATAGAGATTTATTAAAAAAAAAATAATAATTTAAAAATTCTGTAACTAAATAAAATCATTGTTTGTTACTTTAAACTATTATTTTATTTTATTTTTGTTGTTTTAAATTTATTTATTTAGTGGTTTTTTTTTAGTTTTTTTTTTTAATTAATATTTGTTGTTGATGTTGTTGTATTATATACAAGAGAAAGATTTATTATATTTGTAATTTCGGATCACTTTCTAAGCATGTAACCAACAAAATGTTAAAAGAAAAATATTAATGCTGTCTTTACCTAAAATGCTGGATTCTCTACGTCACTGTCGACATTGTCTACTTCTTGTCGCAACAGCAACACTTACAACATTTACAGCAACAGCAAGCATCGGCAGCCGCAAATATTGAAACTGCAACTGAATGAAAAACGAAAAAAAAAAAAGAGAGAGAAAAGAAAATATTTAATTTAAAATATTAACAAAGCATTTTTAAAGGTAAATGATGCAGCAAAAAACTGAATAAAATATATTTTATCTAATTTATGTTAAATAATTGTATCTTAGAATTTGTTTATCCTGAAATATGATGCCACGATAATATCAATAATAATAATAATAATAATAATAATAATAATAATAATAATAATAATAACAACAACAAAAACAATAAAACAATAATAACAATAATAATAATAATAATAATAATAATAATAAAAATACTTATAAAGAGCCTGGTTTCTGTTTCTAAGTAACTATGGAATACTTTACAAAATAATTAATTTTTACTTATATCCGAACGTCTGTTTTCTTTGTTTTATATCTAGGTCTTCTAACTCCATAACTAACTGTGTGTGTGTGTGTGTGGGGGGTAATGTATAAGAGAGAGAGAGAGAGAGAGAGAGAGAGGGAGAGAGAGAGAGAGTCGTCTAAATAAATTTTAAAAATCGGCAACAAAAACAACAAATACATAAATAAATAAATAAATAAATAAAAAAAACTTACGGCAAACAACAGTCAGAATTTTTGCAAAATTCATTTTCTTCTTTCTTCGCGTAATTTGAGTTCACAGTTTTGTTTGTATCACTTGTCTTCAGAAATCACTTTATGTTAGATCATCCGCGCTTTTATATTAAAAACAAGGAAACCTCAAATTTTGGGGAGGAGATCATCTTTATATTTATTTATTAATCTTCCTTCAGTTCACTCTCTTTATAACTCTTATATCTTAAGATACGTAATACTTTAAAATAATTTTTTTTTTAATTTTTAAAGTGTTTGTCGTTTTATTTTTCGCTTTGGTTTTGGTTTAACCGCATTTTCTATCATACATAAAAATAGTTCATGCAGAGTTTAATCTTTTCGGTTTGAATATAAGTATTATAAGATTAAAATATAAATGAAATTTAATACACATAATTTATTATAGGCAATGCGTTTAATATAAAGCAGGCAAAAGGACAGTAAGTAGGTTACTCTGTTTCAACATTACCTAAATAAAAACTGTTAATATTATTTACTAGCTAGCACTGTCAGATAAAGAATGTAATAAACACACACGATGTTAGTCTTTACTTCATTAATAAATAATTGATATTTTAAAAATATTAATATATAAATATATATACATTTTTTTTTTTTTTTTTATTTTTTTATTTTATTTTTTTTATATTATATTCACTGGATCATGCAGTAATATAATTATTGTAATTATCAGGTTGCTTTACAAGTGAACTTCAAAATTACAAAGATAAGAATTAAATTCATATTGCAACAAAATTTGTACATATTTAATAGCTTTCTTGAAAATATAGTGCAGAAAAGAAAAGTTTGAGTATTTTGTTAATAACAAGATTTAATTTTTTGTTTTGTGACTTTTAGTTTATTGTTAATATTTATCATCAAAAATACGAACAAATGTAAACAATAAAATGGAAAAAAAAAACACACACACACAAAAAACTTGTAAATATAATAATAAACCTAAACGATTCATGTTAATCCAAATGCTGATACAACAAACAACAATTATATAGATTATAAAGTGTTTATTACCATTTTACAATCACGTACCGTTTCAAAAATAAAACCATCTCCATCTCCTTACATCAGTTTTAATCCTGAAGACGTTATCTAATTTGTAACACAATTCAATAATAATAATAATAATAATAATCATAATAATGTGATGGCAGCTGTGCAATTTATCTTATAGATAACATGATCATTTGTGCTAATAAAATGATGAAAAATCGCCCGACTGGATGATAAAATAATCATCATTCAATCAGAACCTGGAGTCTTCATTCTTTCAAACGTAGAATCCTTTGTCTAGAATTTTATCTGACTAGAATTGAAAACATTTTAAACACTTACAAAGACGTCTGCGTGTGAATACAATTATTTCAAAAGTGAAACAGTTACAAAGAAGACAAGTGTGACTTTATTTTTAAATTATTATGATTTTTTTTAAAATCATGCATGAGTTTACAGTTCAGTTACGACGATTATGAAATAAAACCTGGCAAGCAAATTTCATGCATATATGAGCAATGACAAAGAGAGCAATTCCGAAAAAAGTGTTGAGCAATTGTAAATTAAAATTAAATAGAAAATAACATTATTCTGCATCTGCCAGAAATGAATACTATTTATCAAAGGTCTTGATATGCGTTTTACTGAATGTGAGAGTAGAATAGATTCTTTTCTGTTAATAATGGGAGACAGTGGTTTGGTTAATAATAACTTTCATACCAAAATCTGTTGTTTGTAAATATTTATATTGGTAGCAAAACAAAATTATCATCAATAAGTATTTGTAAATAAAGTTTTATTGAACAAATAGTAACATTAATGAAAAGAAAAGTATCTGAAAGAATGAATTTTTTTTATTAAGTAGGGAGGGCTTTTTAATGAATTTAGAATGAAATCAAAACATAATATACTTAAAGAAGATAACAATAAATAAAATAATTTCACAAAAATCAAAAAATTGGAAATGTACATTTAGATAAAGCTTCTGAATCATTGTTTATAACAATCATGATGTATATTGCAATTGTGAAAAATGGAAATACAGTTTAAAAATGAAATGATCAAAAATGACTGCTTAAGACTTGTTTGTTTCTCGTTTTAGATTTTCATTCTTGTTAAAAAGCAGAACAACTTAGACAAATTTTTTTTATAGTTACTAAAACATTACCCAACATAATTAAAACAAATAATAGTAGTTACATATAAATAAAAAAACATTTGCATTAATTTGTTTTTATTAAAAATCTCACTCTAGTAGTCTATAATGAAAATAAACTGATTTCTAAAAGGTTAAAAAAAAAAAAAAAAGTTAAATTTACTTTCATGGAATTAAAAATTGATATGTTTATTTTAAAATTATGCTTTTGCCATATTCTTTTAATCTGGCATTTAAAATCTGGTGTATTGTTTTAAAATGAAAACTTCTGAAATCTTCAAAATAAACATGAAATCAACCTGCCTAGTTATTAGGCAATTAATAACACAGAATTTTAATGTTTATTTCATGTATTTAAAAAAAAAATGATACCTTCCATCTGAATTGTTATAAAATCAAGAATGATAATGTAATAATTAAGCTGATGATCATTTGAGGTAGGTTTTTTTAATTAATGCCTGATTTGGTCTTCATCATCAATCAACATTTTATTTCTGTGAAAGAAATTTCTATGAATACAAGCATATCAGTCTATACACATTTATGTATGTGTGTATATATATGTAATGTTGTATGTATGTATATACATATACATATGTATATGTTTGTTTGTTGTATATCTATGTTTGTATGTATCTATAATATGTATGTATATGTTTGTATGTATCTATATATTCATGTGTTTATGTATGTTCTAAATATGTATGTACATCTCTATATAGTGATATATATATATATACATACATATGTTCATTTGAATAATATTTACATTTTTCCCGAATGCCACTAGTTATTTCATTACTAAATCATAAACAAAACTGTCATTAATAATCATTAACTGAAAATGATGGTGAACATAACACATTGTTTTCAAATTGAGTACGACACTGTCTGTGAAATAATGGATTACATACCATCCTAAATCTAAAAATATATATACCATAAACATTTAAAAATATGTAGCATCAATAATGACACTGCATCATTTTGACTTAGAGATTATAATGGAAGCAGTAGTCAAAATACAACTCACTGACCACAATAAAACACAAAAACCAGGTCAGGTATTTTTGTGAACAGATTTCCTGATCATGCAACAACTGAAAGTGTCTGACAAAGGGATCACCACTGACTATGTGAAATTAAAAATTTGTTGTTTTTTTTTTTTTTTTTTCGTTCCATTAAAGTAGAAATTTCCTATTTCTCAAGTAGCAGAAAAGTATTATGGCAGCCACCATGCCAAGAATCTATATCAAAAAACAAAACAAAAAAAAGTTTAAAAAAATAAAAAATAAATTATACATTAATAGACAAATTTTTATAACTGAGAACTTCTTGAAGCCATTCAACAAGTTTTGAGATAACTTAATATTCAGAATAATATATCATTAATAGTTATTTGACTGTTAAATCGAAATTTCTTTCACTGAATATTTTAATTATTCAAAAATCAATATGATCTTAATTAACAGTGTAAAATCATAGTTATATTAAATAATATGTGTGTGTGTGTGTGTGTGTGTGTGTGTGTGTGTTAATTATATTGATTCCGAACCTCCTTTTTTATTAACATATTTAACAAACAATTTAAAAATCATAGAAAGTTATATATATTTTTTTAATAATTCACTGTTCGATATCGAGTTTCATTAACTATTATAAAATATTATTATATTATAAACATTTTTTTAATATCGTGACAATGAACCAGCTCTTTCTTTGACATATTTAAAAAATTTAATGTGAAAAAGAACAATGTAAATAATGTGAAGAAGGTATCTGAATTACCTGTATAACACCAACAGTGATGCCAACAACTCCCAGCACATACATATTTCTAACAAACCAGTACTCAATTTCTCCTAGGCAGCCCTGCAATGCAAAATTATCTCATTTAACAAAGGACGAGTTAAAATGAAGTATTTCTGTAAAATGTCAATAAAAATATTTTGTAAACATTTTGTAAATTTATTTTCGATTTCCATTTTTGAAATTTATTTTGATTAATCCATTTTTTAATTGGATAAATATTTTTAAATTTTTTAATTTTTTTAAACACTTTTATGTATGTTTAATTTTAATTTAATTTAAAATTTAATTGTAATTTTAATTAGATAAATATTTTTTTTATTTTTTTTTTTTGTTTTTTAATTAAATTTTATTTTTAATTTAATTTAATTTAATTTTAATATTGTTATTGGGTTTTTTTTTTTTTTTGGTTTATTTCTATTTTTTTAATAGTTTTTTTTTAAATCTGATTTATTTTAAATTTTAAAGATTAAAAACTAAAACAGACCCTATCAAACCAAAATGATTTGTCGAGGAGACCACAGTTGTCAGTTGGAACGACACAACATGAGTCTGGAACTCTGCTTTCATCTGGCCAGGCTTTGATGTTGTACCAGTCAGTGTAGTTGTTTACTCCACAGCACCTCAACTTAACAAACAAGTAACATGAAATGTAGGAAAAACAATTTAAAAAAAAGACAAAAATGTCACGAAAATATTTTCAAAATATCTTTCTGCACGTATAACGTTATAATTAATTTGTTGTGCCATTTTGATAATTATTTAAAGTTTTTTTCTTCTTATGTTTAAACAGCACAACATATTTCTCTTAAATTCTGATTTTTGCATGAACAAGAAAATATGAATTGATTGTTAATATATACAATAGTCTTAGAAATCTAATTCCATGATTGTCTCCCTTTGATATAATAATTCAAAAAATTTAAATTAACACTAAAACTGTTTTATTCAATTTTTAAAAACTACTTATTATTACTTTGTAAATTATACTGTTGTTAATAAACAAGATAAAATATTCACTGGAATTATCAGCAAAGTGCAAAACAATTAAACAAAATTCTATTAAATTTTAACAAAATAAAATAAAGTCAAGAGAAAACTGCAATTATTAAACTATGAATAAAAAACCCCCAAAATAACTCACAGTCGCAAACAATTAAATAAAAAATACATTTTCCTAAAACGTGAATAATATTAACAAAATAAGTGATAACTGAGAATTTTAACTGAAAAATGCAGCTGAATAAAATATAAATGACTAAAATGTAAATGACAGAGCTGATGTACGAAGTGAGTATTTCTCAAACCTCTGTCTGCAGGGAGTCGAATATCTCGCGCCATCCTTCAATGTTTGGATTGTGTACCACAGGAGCATATTCTGTCTTCATGCTAGACAGCAGTTCCTTTTTAATGAGCTTTTCAACCTGAAAACAATTGTTAATTTTCATCATCTGTCATATAATTTCACAATCTGCAGTCGTGTGTGTCTAAAATTAATTTTTTTTTTTTTAAAAATGAAGATTTTTTCGAAGTATTTCGTTTGCCTGATTTTTTCAAAACACATTTTGAGAAATGAGCAGATTATTCAAATAATATTCCTTTCCATTAAAACATTTTTATTTTAAAGACAGCCACTAAAGAAATCTATACATAATTTAAAATATTAAATAAACAATGAAAATTAATTAACAAAAAATGTACATATGTATATTAAAACTGGTCCAGAAATATAAATCAGTTCTGGTCTTAAACTTGGTCCATAGCTAGTATCAGTTTTCACTGGATTTCTCCTGGCTGAAAGCTTTTATTTTTTTGCTACAGATCTGTTTTTATTTAGAATGTACGCAACTTATTTTCTTACCTCATCCTTCTTCACAAAGCCCAGAGTCCCTGCTGTAATTTCCAGTGCAAAGATAAGCAGAACCATCACAAAATACTGAAATAATTCAAATACATCAGTTACATGAAGGCACTGCACAGATCAGCATTTGAACATGAATGAATACATTTTTAATTTATGTTGTAACAATGTGAAGCCCACTGCAGTCATTCTGTGAGTGTCTAACAGTCTCTGAAGAAAGAAGGAAAGTAAAAATAACACATCTGTATACAGAATTAATGTATTAAGTAACTTTAACAACTAGAACAATTACAGTTTTGACTTAACCTGCACCTGTAATGAACATCTAGGTGGACATAACGGATTAAGTTATAGAAGAAACTTCAGTGTAATCATATCTCATTTTGATCAGTTAATTCATTGACATTATCTACTTCTGCCATAATTTAAATATTTCACTCTGATTGTTATCTTTGTTAAAGAAAAGGTAATATTATTTTCTTAACATTTCAAACTTTTCTACACTGAAAAAAACAACAACAATACACTGGCACACTTTCTATTGTCATTACATAAAACAAAATTACGTAATTTTCTTGAGTAAAACTCAAACTCCAGAATACTGCTACTCACCCCAATGAGCATACACTGGTTTTCAAGGAATGCTCCACAGCATCCTAGAAAACCAACAATGAGAATTATAGCACCAGCAGAGATGCACAGTGCAGAAGCACTGAGGAAGCTGTATGTTGGCAACAGAGTGATGAACTGACTCCTGTTCACCTGCAGCCAGATTCCTAAAGCAAGGACCCCACATCCTAGCAGCTGAAAAAAAAAAAAAATAAATAAAAATCATAGAAATATAACACTAAAAATCAAAACATACTGTAATGTTCCAAATTAATTCAAAGACTTTATTTATAAACAGTTAAATAAATGTTTAATATGTCACATTCATTCATTAAAAAACCATAATTTAAAACACTAAATTTTATATTTACTGTACCATATTAATTTAAAAAAAAAACACATAATTTATAACATTAAAATAAATATGTAATGTATCATTAATAATCATAATGTGTAATACTTAATTAAATGTACCAGATTTATTAAAAAACGTAATTTGTAACAGTGAAATAAATGTTTAATGTACCAGATTGATTAACAAATTTAATACAATAGTTTAGTAAGTATTTCCTCACCCAGATGAAGACATTAAAAGCAAAGAAGACATATTTCACAACACTGAAACTGGTCTTCTCACTTGCCATGCTGGCCTGTCGCAGTTTCTGACTTGTCAACCTGAAAATAAAATCAAAATGTTCACTACGAAGTAGAATGAGGTGTAGAAAAAAACAAATAACAACATATAAATCTTATATTTATCTACAGTATAATTAAAATTATAATAGTAGAGGTATAGTGTTAGTATTCCAGGTGTTAAAAAAAAAAAAAAACAGAAATTCATTTAAAAATCTTACATTTATCTGCAGTAATTTTTTTTTATTATTATTATAAAAATTATATTAGCAAAAGTATACTGTTAGTATTCCAGGTGTGAAAAAAAACCCTCACATAAATCTTACATTTATCTATAGTAAAATTAATATATTATTAAAATTATATAAGCAAATGAGAAAACATCAAACAGAAATGTCATAAAATGAATTACCGGCTTCATAACAGTTAATGATTTATCACTTTTACTCTATTACTATTGTCTTCATGTTTTTTGTTGTTATTGTTTTGTTTGTTTGTTGTTTTTGTTTTTTGTTGTTACTGTTTTGTTTGTTTGTTGTTTTTGTTGGGTTTTTGTTGTTGTTTAAATAGGAAAAAAAGGAATCATAACTGTACAGTATTTGGGTTTGAAATCTGCTTGTTAGTGATCATTTGATGTCTGCAGCGAAACAGTTCAACATATATAACAAAAATGGTAGGTTTCAAATGAATACTAATTTTGATATAAAATAATTATGACACAATGGCACAGGTACTTGTAATTATAAAAGAATTATAAAACTATTTTTTAACCATTATAACATTATAATGCTACATATGACTTGCTCTTTGATGTATTAACAAACATTCTTAATAATCACAAATGTTAGATCAGGTTATCAAAACTTTTAGTCAATCAGTTTTAACTTACATTTCTATATTCAAAACAGTATCACAATAAAAAAATAAAAAATTTCACTTCCAAACATAAAAGTTAATTTATTGTTGAACTTTACTGTCAGCAAAGGTATACAGTTAGTAACAAAATAAAAATATAATTTTGAAGCAAACAAAATTCATTTAGGTTACAATAAGAACAACTAAAGATATATTTCAGAAATCACAATTGTTTGCTAAGTACTTATGACTTCTAAACATAATGAACAAGTTTATTTTATTATTTTCTTACCTCTGTGATAGTCGCATCATAGCAAAATAAAAAGTGGATCCCAATAAAACAAACAAAAACCAGATAAAGAGTGATGAAGATAAATTTCCTCAAAATGAATGAACAAATAAATTTTTCACAAATCTATGAATGAATAAAATGAAGTATATTTCAAAACAGGTTCACAAACTATTTCACAAACCAACCATGGAGCATTACATAGATGCAAGTGTACTGCAAGCAAAACAAAACATCCTACTGTGTGGACATTTGTTTTAATGTGTGGACACTCCAAAGGGTCATTAAATTCTTTTCCCTCGGCTATGAATTCATGAGTTTGAGCAAAGCAATCAGAAACAAATAGTTGAATCAGTTTTCTGTCTAAAGATAACTGTACAAACTTACACTACTTAAAGAGTGTGAGGCAGAGGCAAACATTTACCTCTTTACACATTAAATATGTCATGCACTAACACAGCAGTTTGAAACGAGAGGCGGAAAATGCGAATTTACACAAAATGAGTTTGAGTCAGCAATTAGCAGGCATTTCAAGTAAACCGTTTTTGTTGCCAGACACAAATTAAATGTTTGTGTTTGTCGAGTGTGAAACATTAAGACATTTAAAAGTGTGTAGCAATATTTTTTTAGTAAATATTGGTAACTATAAACTGCAGGTTTTGAAAATATGATATTCATAAACAGATTTTTTGTTTGTTTATTTTATTATTTTATTATTTTTTTATGTATATTATGTATAAATATGAAGATATGTTTTCAAACCAAAACACATCCAAGATATGAAGTGCCGAAGCCTTTTCAGAATCAGTGTAAATCTACCTAAACTTGATATTATTTTTACTCAGACTGGCTTAGCAAGATTAGTTTTACATAAAAGAAATTTTCTGAATAGTATGCTGATCAGTGAGGTCAAATCAAGTTACTCGTCTGACAACATTTTATTTTATTTATTTATTATTATTATTTTTTACTTCTTTCTTTCTTTTAATTTCATTTTATTATTATCTTCGTTTGAACAGTCATTTCTTATTTATTTACATCAACAAATAAAGATGGATATGTGCAATAAGCTTTAAAAATATATATATATTTGTCTCTAGTTCAGACTGTAATGCAGAATTAACATAAAACTTTATTCCTAAATTATGCCCATCCTTCCATCTCACACCACAAAAACAATAAGTAAATATAAATTCAGGTAAAATTTAGACAACTGTATAATGTTAAGAAAATTCAAGAATGCATATGTCTGGTATCTGTCGCGTTCTGACAGAAGCCTATGTTAGTCCTTAAAATAATGTAAATTTCAAACGGGTTATTTAATAATTTATGTATGTCGTTTACCAATTTAGTATAAATGTTCAGTGAGTGAGTAAATATTTAAGTATTATAATATGGGGAGAATAAAATAGTTACTAAAAAGCTACGTACACTGAAAATTATTTTGAATTCAAAGCTTTAATTTTAATTTTTTTTTTTTTTGGCCTGACCTCATTGCCTGCTATTGTTAACATAATCCGACATTAATACAGTCAGACCGATAAATCGAGGCTGTCACTCATTCGCTGTCAAATGAAATGACAGTCCTCCTTTTACTTTGTTTGATTCTAAACAAAATTAAAGCTTGCATTGTATATATAAATAATGTTTAAGTTTTATTAAAAAGAATAAGTCGAATTATGACGCATCGTGTTACGATTGTAAATATTATGAATAACAAATTACGTAACAAAACAAGACTGAGTCGATTCGCATTTTGAAGTTTAGTCTAAACACTTCTGGTATATACAGAATAGAAGAATGGCGAAAGAATAAACGTTAAGACAGTCTATTTATTCTACAACGGAGGAATAATAAAGTAAAACAAACCAAATAATATTCCATTGATTGCTACATCTCCTACTCAAAACTTCGTCTTCTCCATTTGTTTTTGTTTCTGCTTGTTTTGTGTTTCCTCCATTATGTGCACCGCACCGTCTCGTCGGACTGATCACTTTCAAACTACGGCATATGCCAAGAAACTGATGCTTACTATAATTAATGTTAAAATACAGAAATTCATAAATTGAATTTATCCAAGCGTATTCAGAAATTATTCCCGCTAAGGCCAGGACGGAATAGGAAATGTTTGATTATCAGAATAAAAATGTCCAATCCTGCTAACTGCTAACGAGAAGAAATAAGCTAGACTGAGCATTTCAGTGAATTCTTTAAAACGAAATTTAAAATTATTTTAAAACTAATGGTCAGAAAGGCAATTTAAAATTATTTTAAAACTCATTTTACAAAAATTTTAATACTGCATTTTGTTTTTATTTTTATTTTATTTATTAATTATTATTATTATTATTATTATTATTATTTTATTTTTTTGTTTATATTTTTAAAATATTTATTTTTTATTTATTATTAAAATTATTTTATTTATTTATTTATTTTATTTATTATTATTTTATTATTTTAGATTATTATTTTCTCTATTTTATTATTATTAAATTATTATTTCTCAAATATATTTTAAATATAATTGTATTAAATGTATATTATTTTAAAATATTATTTGTGTTTAGAAAATACATCGTTGTCTAAAATTAACTAAAACCAAAAATTAATTAATTTAAAAGAAATTAAGATAATCTGTTTCAAATAAAATAATAAAATTAGTTACGTTGGTCAGTAAAAAAAAAAAAAAAAAAAAAAAACTTTTCAATATTTTGACTGACTAAAACAACTGTTTATATCATATATAAAGTGATAATGTGAGAATTTATATACAGAAACATGATAATCTTTTCACCGCATGTGCATACCTCCTACCTGTTCCACACCGATTTAAAACGAGAAATTTATGTTTCATTTCACAGCATGTCACGTGTCACAGCGCGTTTCTGTGATCTGGCTAGCCAAAAATACACACCAATGATACAAAAATAAAACACACAAATAAAAATATTTAGTAAAAATCACCACAGATATCAAAAAGGAAAGCTTAAAATGAAACAGTCTCAAAATAAATTATTTTTAATTTTTAATACAGACGGCGGAAACATAATGTAAATTGTTTTCTCCAGTCTTTTGTTTCCTGTGGTATATAAACCCCTAAAGATCCGTAATTAATCTTCATCACCAAACAGAAAGACTACTCTGAATTACATTTAGATACTGCAACGATGAAGACTGGAATAATACTGATTTCTGTTGTCTGTAAGTTGAACGCCATAATTCAGTGCTGATTTTTTTTTTTCCTGTTTTATAATACAACAGGTACTAAAATCGTAGATATTAGAGGCAATGGTTAAGTTATTCCCCTTAACACTGAAAGTTCTCTGATGCATCTCGCTACAGGATCTTGTCCTGGACTACTATTATACTTTCTCTGAATTTTCTTTTGATTAACCCGATAACTTACTAACACGATAATACGTAGCTGAACAGTCAAATCCACCAGTCTCCGATGTTCCAACTTTGATTATGTTAAAGCGTTTCTCAGGTTGACGTGACTCACTGAATATATATATATATTAACTACTGGTAAACTGTATTTTCACTGACATTTTCATAATTTCGTTTTCTTCTCTGTTTTTTTTTATCATTTAAAAAATGTATATGTATTTCTGTTATATATAATTATTATATATTTGTCGAAAGTCAGCTGTTTCACACATTAAATTTTTTTTTTTTTTTTTTAGTTGCAGCTTCTATGTTTATGTCAGCTCAAGGATGTTGTCCTTGTTGCTGTCCATGTTGTGGCTGTTATCGACACGGACAGTATCTTAGCCATCATCTGCGTCAACATCATCTTCATGACGAACAACAACGTGAAATCACACCAACTTTGGCGTCGTTGCTAGACAGAAGCAAAATAGCTTCTGTAAGTTCTTGCATTCGTGTGTGTGTGTGTGTGTGTGTTTGTGTGTGTGTGTCTACGTCTGTGATAGTGTGTATATGGATGTGTGTATGTGTATACGTTAATGTCAGGTACTTATCTAGCTTGAGAAAGAAGTTCATATAAATTAGTTATATAAGATATAGATGCTGAATATCGAAACCATGTAGATATAATCAGTTGCAGTCGTACATTTTTGGGGCCCTTGGCAAGCAACAACAAGGATTAGACAACCACTGTTTTCTTCTTCAGTTGGATTCTTCCAAGATAAATCATCATAATTATTTTTTGTTCAAAATATACTATTATATGTAACGCTTGATTTCTACATATCTGAATTTCTGGTAGCTCGGTTATTCTGGTGAATGTTAATCTCAAATTTAAATTAATAATAATAATAATAATAATAATAATAATAATAATAATAATATAATTTATCAATTTCAGGAAGCTAGAGACAAAGGAGTAACAGAAACAACGACGGACAGAGTGCAAACAGTGGCGCCACCTACACAAACTGCAAACAGTAACAGACGGGAAGAGCAAGATAACTCTGTCAAAACTGAAGTCCGAAGCGCCGAGCAGTGAATAATAACAATTTTGTTAAAGAAATTACCAACTAAAATTACAGCTTTCGAAAACAGAAATGAAATATTGGTTTCAAAAGTAAAATTAAATATCACGTTCTGAATGTTAAATGTTGTCTACTCGTTTTTCTGGTTTTAAAGATCTGCCGAAAATGTGTTTTGCTTTGTAATTATTATTATTGTTTTTTTTTACTTCGTTAATTTTTCTTCTTTTCTCTACCTCAGTTTATTTTTATTTATTTACTTATTATTATTGTTATTACTATTATTATTATTATTATTATTATTATTATTATTATTATTATTATTATTATCATCTTTTTTCTTTGTTTGTTTGTTTGTTTCTTTCTTTTTATTTTTAATTAAAGATAAGAAATGAGGACAAGCCAAAAAAGTAAAAGAATATTTATTTTCATATTTATTCAGTTAAAAGTGAAATTTTATTCATATGTTTCAACAAGCTAATAATAATAACAACAACAGAACAATAAGTGAAATTTGTATGTTTATTTTTAAATGTCTGTTTTGGAGCATATCCTTCAGAATCCTGAAATTCACATGCACATTAACGGTAGTAAAAATTTCATTTTTTGGAAGTTTCAGAACTAGCATTAGATAAACGTTTTATTAAAACTGATTTATTTTATATTAATATTTTATATTACAATGGTGTTTGAAGTATTTTATGTACATTTTTAGTGTTTGATGTTTGTTAGTTTAATAAAAATTTAAAGTTATTTTAGATTAGTTGGTCGTAACTATTGCAAAGTAAAGCTTGTAGAGTATATTGAAGAAATACAAATAATTTGAATTACTAGTATTTAAAATTGTTAATAATCTAAATGCAATAATCGTGTTATCAGTATAAATAAATAAATAAAAATAAAATGTATTTACAGACTTTGTGCATATATTTTTTTAGATATCTAAAACTGTGTATGTAGATAGGTAGGTACGTACGTGTGTATGTGTGTGTGTGTGTGTGTGTGTGTTCGTATTTCTTTATCTGCAAAACACTCCCGGACGACTGCTCGTAAATCGGAAAGCTCGTAAGTTGGTTACTCGTAAGTCAAGGTACCACTGTATATATATTTTTTATGTATGTATGTATGTATGTATGTAGGTGTGTAAGTATGTATGTATGATGTATGTATGTAAGTATGTATGTATGTATGCATGTATGTATGTATGTATTTATGAATTTATGAATTAAAGAACGCAATGGCACAGGCAGTTCTTTTATTACTTAAAACAATTAATCATTTTCTAATTTTATCTCTAGGGATTCGATTTAACTTAAAATTGACCATTATGATGTTTATTACATCTTTGCTTTGCTTCTTTGTCAATATATTTCTTATTTTGTTATCATTTTTAAAAAACAAACATTTATTTACATGCATCAAACCTTTTAAAACTATATGCAGAAGCGTTTAAACATGTTTAACAATACATTTTATTGATCTAGACATTACATCTCTAAATCTATTTAAAATTATTTCAAAAACTATTTAGAAAGTCTCCTTTCTAAAAAAATCTATAAAATATTCTGACATTTAATACCAATACCCTTCTAGAAACCAATACATTTCAAAAATCTATTTAAAACTATTTAAAACACTATTCAGCAGATATCCTTTCTCAAAATGTGTAAAAAACATAACATTTCCAACAAAAAAAAAAAAAATTCCAAAACATTCCTAACGCTTGACATATCCTTTGAAAACATCTTAAAATATTTCCGTATCTTTTATTGAATTAATTCGACAATCCTTTGATAGGCGTATTATTCCGAAAATCTCGTAAAGATTAAAATGTCTTTTAGACTTGTTTTTTTCTTTTCTGAAAACTATGACGGGACGTGCTGTTTGTGGATTTTTCATAGTAGTCTGTAAGTTAAAATATTGCTCCTTCATAATTGTACCAACGTCAACACTGCGGCGATTGTAAATTATTGGGAAAATTATTTTATCTCTCTCTTTACATTTGCCCGATTCATCATTTATTGCAAATGGTTTTAGGGTTTGTAACGTGCGAATCCAAACCTTTTCGTTGAAGTCTAAAAAGGTCGGTTTCAATTTTGGAGTCGAGAATGGGCGTTTGTTCTATTGCGATTATTTCAAAATGATCCTCCAATATATGACCAGGTAGCTTAAAGTGTCTGGCGACAGGAATGTCAACTTCAAGCCTAATATCGTATTTGTCACAAGCAGTTCTAACTCGTAACATATTTTGTGTTTGGCCGACATACTGTTTATTACATAAGATGTATATATTATTTAATACACAAGATTTTTTGGAATTGCAGTCTAGGTTAGTTCGGATTTGATATTCACTTTCTGTTTGTTCGTTACTGAACGTAGACTGAGATTTTTGTTACGTCGTGAAGCCTGCTTCTGGTCTTTTTGAAGATCGCTGACGATCCGGTTTTAGATATTTTAGATAAACTATCATCTGTATTTTTAACAAAAACTAGCTTGTCTCAGAGTCACTGCATTAGGAAATGTTACAAGATTCCGACCCACAGTCTGAGATAATTGGTCGACCTGGTGGTATGTTAATATCTGTTCATGTATGTATGTATGTGTGCATGCGTCTAGTTATGTATGCATGTATAATATGTAAGCATGTAAGCATGTATATTATCAAATAATGTATGTCAAAGGGTCGAAGTATCGTTAACCGTTTATTTCTCTATATCATCACAAAACACTTACAAGCTTTTTCTTTACAACAGATTTTTTATTTATTTATTTATTAAGTATGACACTTAACATTTTGTGAAATGTGTTTAACGTGTTTGTCTTTTGTTTAGCGGCATCCTTGAGATCCTTTTATGGTAAAGGTATACTGATTGTTGTTAAAACCAAACCGGTCTGCCTGCATGCACGACAACCACGTCTTCGGCACATTTCCAATATATCTACAACAATTTACATTGCAACCGGTAAAAAACTGGATTTAATATCTAGCCGTGATTACGACATCTGAATTTCTTTCTTCTTTTTTTGATAGATACTTTTAAAGAAGATTTTTTATGCCATAGTGCAGTACATTAACATTATTTACAAGTGATGTTTAAAATATTTGTGTGTGTGTGTGTGTGTGTGTGTGTGTGTGTGTGAGGTAATTCCTTACTGTCATAAGATATCAGCTTTATATATAGATAGATAGATAGTTAGAGAGAGAGAGAGAGATAGATAGATAGATAGATAGATAGATAGATACTGATTGCTGTTAAAACCAAACCGGTCTGCCTGCATGCACGATATCCACGTCTTCGGCACTGTTCCAACACATCTACAACAATTTACATTCTAACAGATAATTTTTTAAAAGTTTTTTCTTATGCCATAGTGCAGTACATTAACATGATTTACAAGTGATGCTTAAATTATCTGAGTGTGTGTGTGTGAGGTAATTCCTTACATATAGATAGATAGTTAGATAGAGATAGATAGATAGATAGATAGAGAGAGAGATAGATAGATAGATAGATAGATAGATAGATAGATAGATAGATAGATAGATAGATAGATAGATAGATAGATAGATAGATAGATAGATAGATAGATAGATATATAGATACCAAAGTTTCAATAAGTTATTTATATTTTCTGATGATTTACAAAACGGAAACTCTCAACCTTTCTTCTTCACATTCTTAGTTCGTTCTCCTTTTAAACTTTCTTTTCTTGAATAATTTTCAAAAATTCAGTCCGGATATCTTATATAATTTGGAAAGGTCTACATATTTATGTTTTTACTGTGTATTGTTGATAAAACAATATTCTCACTGTTACAGCGATTACCTGCAGTAGTCATCCCGCCCGTCTCCGTTTTTATCCTCCATGAACCACGTGTTTGCATATCCGGTGTCAAACCAGGTCGTGCCGCCATTAGACGGGTTGTAGTTGTACTCACTTGCACCCTGGGTTCCGGCCAGTGCGCATGACATCCATCTAAATGGGAATCCTTTGGATGGACCGACAACTCTAGAATTATAATATTACATGTGTCAGTCTATATATAGATATATATGTGTCTGTCTGTCTGTCTGTCTGTCTGCCTGTCTGTCTATGTGTCTATGTGTCTATGTATCAATCTGTCTATATGTCTATCTGTCTGTCTGTCTGTCCATCTATCCATCTATCTATTTTTCTTTCTTTCTTTCCATCTATATAATTACGTATAGTACACACCGTAACAATAAACAAACACACACACACACACATTTACCGTATACATTTACAATAATCTGTCTCCTTAAACGACAAAATGTAATAAAAATACACCGAGGGAAAAAAAAATCGTTATGATGAAATCATACGACGGTTTATTTAAAATTATTTAAAATTTAATTTACAAAAATACCTGCACCAGTTGATTTTTAAGTCACCTTTAATTAAGTACAAGAATAGAATTATTAAGAAATAATGTATTGTAACGTTGATTGGTTAAAAAAAAATTAACGAATAATTTAAATGCTAATAAGTATTTAATGCGTTTAATTTTAAGTTTAATTTTGAGGCAAACACTGTAACTGCGCCCCTGTCTAGAATCATAGAATCAGCTCATAAACCACCAGTCAAGTTTAAAGTAAACAGCTCAGTGGTGTGACGCCCAATGCAAGCGTCATACTCGTCATATATTAGCTACGCCACTGGTTACGTAAAAAGTAAAAGACAAAGTCACCTACGTTCAGCTGTTGTAACAAACCTGCAGTAGTCATTCTTCACTCCTTGTCCCTGCACATCCACCCAGCCGTGAAACAAGTTCGAGTAGCCCTTGTCAGTTATGTCCGTCCGTCTCGGCTTCACCGTGTCGGTGGCATCAGCCACAATCAACACACACAGGCAAAGAATAACAAGCATGATTCTGTGCTATGAACAAACAGGAATAAGTGAGTGTTTGTGTATGCGTGTGTGTGTGTGCGTCTGTATATATATATATATATATAGTTACACATATACACAGTCGTATATATACATATATATACATAAATCCATACATATATATACACACACACACACACACACACACACACACACACACACAGAGGTACTTTAACTTACGAGCTTTCCGAGTTACGTGCAGTCGTCCGGGCGAGTTTCTTCTTTGAATCGCGAGCTAAAATCTGAGTTACGAGCGAGCTTCAGCTATGCCTCCGCCAGTTGGCGCAACGAAGAACACAGCATCCTAGGTCTGACTCGTTTACGTCACACGGTTACCTCGCCGTGGAAGCGTCTTTGTTGTGTTGTGCTCGCGTTTTTTTTCTTTTTTCCTCCTTTTTTATTTTCAGTCCATGGAACGTAAGCATTTTCAATTAGCCCAAGTTGTCTGATCTCCAAGATAAATACACTTTACAAAACCAATTTATTTCTTTACATTCTCTTTTATTTTGTTTTTATCCAAAGTTTGTCATTTATACATACATTTTTCTTATCTAAAAACGATTAATGGTATTTCAATTAATTTCAGTTGGAAAAACTGATTTGAGATACGAGCAAACTGAGTTACGGGCAAACTGAGGTACCACTGTACACACACACATACACACACACACACACACACACACACACACACACACACACACACACACACGAGTGTACATTTTGAAAATAATGTTTAAGAGCAAGTAAAGACTTTTTATAAACTGGTAAATTAATAGTTTTGTTGAAATAAAGTATGAAGTAAAACAAGTATAAGCGTCTTAAAATATGTATATATATATATTATGTAGTTTGTAAGAACAAATAAAAAAAAAAAAAAAAAAAAGAATTAGTAAGTCAGTTTATTAAAAAAAAAAAAAAAAAAAAAAAAAAAAAAAAAAAAACTTCTCTTTTAAAGGTAGTAATTTAGATTCAGTTAAAATCTACATTATTTAAATCCCATCACTCTGTGACTATGTATGTGTGTGCATGTGCGTGCGTGCGTGCGTAAATGTATGTAAAACAGAAAGAAAAAAAACGAAATATATAATCATATATATATATATGTATGTATGTATGTATGTATGTATGTATGTATGTATGTATGTATGTATGTGTATATGTATATGACTTACCGTGATGGTTTTCCACTATCAAATGTTGTAATGAACTAAATGACACTTATATATATAATTTATTTTTTACTGTAAACAATATAAAAAGAAGTATGGATTATAAAAAGAAATTACACTGATATTTACTGATTTTAAATAAAGAAATAAAAAATGTATTGCCTCTTTAAATATTTCATTTTGAGAGAGGGACCGTACAGTCACATACGCAAAACCAACCAACAAAACAACAATAAATAAATAAATAAATAAATAAATAAATAAATAAATATTTGTTATTATTTGTGTGTGTGTGTTCCAACAGAACGATTACGAGCTAAGCTGGTGTGAGGGAGAGGCGATTACTTCTGAGTAAACAAGATTATTAGTCATAAATAATTGTTTTTATTATTCTTTTCATGAACTTGAAACGAGTTCTACGTGGACAGCGTGACATTCAGCAAATGTTCCTGCAATTGAGTTTATCAGTCAAAAAAAGAAAGTTACTGAACCATAGCACACTTATGTTGTATTTCAAATTGCTCTTCCTCAACCATGGCTGGGGTTTTTTTCGTTTTTCGTTTTTTTTTTTTTCTCCACTGTATAATTTATAATAACAATCTGTTTGACAGCAATGCTGGTTAGGAGTTAAAGCTATTTTTAGATTCCATAATTTATAATAGCAATCTCTGAGTGGTCACTGGATAAAGCTAATTTCAGACTGTACAATTTATAATAGCAATCTCTGAGTGGTCACTGGATAAAGCTAATTTCAGACTGTACAATTTATAATAGCAATCTCTGAGTGGTCACTGGATAAAGCTAATTTCAGACTGTACAATTTATAATAGCAATCTCTGAGTGGTCACTGGATAAAGCTAATTTCAGACTGTACAATTTATAATAGCAATCTCTGAGTGGTCACTGGATAAAGCTAATTTCAGACTGTACAATTTATAATAGCAATCTCTGAGTGGTCACTGGATAAAGCTAATTTCAGACTGTACAATTTATAGTAGCAATCTTTGTGTGGTCATTGATAAAGCTACTTTCAAAGTATACGGTTTGTAACTGGAATAGCAGACACTTCCAAGCTCTACAGTTTATAATAAGAGAATGTTGATCTGTCAGTGGCTAAAGCTGCTTTCACACAAAACGTGTTGTACAGACAGTCTGCTTGTGGAATTTTAGCCAGTGGTTTGAACTACTGAGATAGCGAACGTTTATAATATCTAACAGTATACAGTTTACTGGTCATTACTTAAAACTACTTTAACACGTTGTATTTTATGATAACAAATTACTCCATATTTGGTCAACGGCTAAAATTAATTTAACACTTTTGGTTTAAAATGTTTACTGCATAGTGATTAATGACTAAAGGTAATTTAACACGTTACATTTTATAACAACGATCTTTTTGGGGGTCAGTGGCCGAAGATAATTTAACACCATATTTATGAAAACAAACACCGGACTATTAGATCATGTGTCACTAGCCAAAACTTCTATTCTATGGACATGTACAATAACAAACTGGTCAGTACGAATGTTGTATTGTCTGTTATTAATCGTGTGTAGAAGGTCAGCTTCTAGTATCGGCAGCGGTCAGTAGTGTACATATATACTCAGTTGAAGTGCAGTTTCAGATAAAAGACGTTTCAGTTAAATGTATTTGTTTTGTTCTGGTTTTGATACCGCTGTCTATCTATCTGTCTGTCTGACTGTGTCTGTCTCTGTTTCAATATCCATGCATGCATTCATCCATCGATCTGTCTATCCATTTATTCATTCATCGCTCTACTCTCTTTCCATTTGTCTGTCTGTCTGTCTACCAGTCTATCTGTTATGCTTAGTTTACTCTCTGATTCTAAAATACTGAATAGTTTTGTTGTCTATCAATCTGTATATATAAAATCACAATAATACAAACACACACGTGTATTTAACATTAAAAAATGGCGTAATATGACTTTGTGAAGTGGTGCGATACCAGTGCAAATGACGATATTTCACACTAAGATTTTTGTTGTTGATTTAAATGATACAGTATAACACGACTGACAAAAGCATATGGCGTTTTGTCATGACAATATGTTGAATCTTAATACAAAAATATATAAAAGTATAATTCAAAACCTTTACTTTGCCGTTGACTGATAATCTATCTCTGTATCTATATATCTGTCTACCTGTATATGTGTGTGTGTGTGTGTATATATATATATATATATAGTATATATATATATATATATATAATAGTATAATACATTTAATAAAAGCATATGGCGTTTTGTCATGGCAATATGTTGAATCTTGATACAAAATTATATAATTCAAAACTTTCATTAACTAGTTGTATTAATATATATATACATTCTGTCATTCAGCGTAAAAGCGACAGGCATACACACACACACACACAGACACACGCAGAGAGAGAGAGAGAGAGAGAGAGAGAGAGAGAGAGAGAGAGAGAGAGAGAGAGAGAGAGAGAGAGAGAGAGAGAGAGCTATACAACTATTTCATGAAGCTTTTATCAATTTTATCCATTTTGATTAAAACAATATATAAAAAATAATCAGAATACCTGTTAATCTTTTATTTATTTATTTATTTATTTATTGTTGTTTTGTTGGTTTTTTCGGTGTATGTGCATGTATGTTTATTTCATTTGATATTTTGTTATTTCCATTGTGTTATTTTATGGAGAAGAAGATGAAAAATTAAAGTCAAATGAAAGATGAAGTACTATAAAACACACACGATAAAGGAAAGAAAACGCTGTAACAAGAAAATATTAATTTTCGTTTTTTTTTTCTTTTCCTTATTTTCTTTATTCTTTCTTTTGTCAGTTCTTTAATGTATTTTTTAACACGTGAACTGAAAAGGAAACTAAGAAAAATATAGCAATGGATATACGCTTTGGTTTCCTCATATTACTAATATAAATATATGAAAATAACTGTTCATAATCAAAACATTTTTGTAAGCAAACAACCAGTCTAGTTTGAACAGTATTTCGTTTTTACAAAATGGATTTCAGGAAAATATTCATCTCGTTGGTCTGTAAGTCATTATACTGCAGTTGGATATAATTATCATTATTGGAAATATATATAATTACAGTACTAAAACCTGAAATATCAACAAAACTGGATCAAATGGTTAAAAAACAAATACAAAATTATTTCTTTTATTTGTTTCAGTTTCAGTTCTTGTTTTCGCTTCGGCCCAGGCGTGCTGCAGTTGTGGACATGGATCAAGCTCCGGTTCTGGTTCCAGTTCAGGTTCGGGTTCTGGGTCAGGTTCCGGTCATGACCAAAAATAATTGGTACGAACTACGTCTATAAAGAACAAATGGCAAGTACGTGTTTTAATCCTGTCTTCTTTTCTCTCTCTTTTATTTATTTATTTATTTATTTATTTATTTATTTATTTGTATATATAGATCTTTCAATATAGTAATTCATATAAAAATATCTTCTTTTTTTTTTCCTTTCATAAAACAATAAACAAGAAAGATAAATTTACTAAATATGAAAAATATGGATATTTTGTATTTTCGGTTATCGGATCGTTGTTATATTTATAACGATAATTCCAGATTTAGGATTACTCCTACCAGTTAAGAGAAATTAAATTATCATGTATGATTTATGTACTTTCCGTTAAAAATGAAAGCACAAATACCACTTTGTTTACCAAATGAAACTGCCTCCAATGTAATATAATTATACTGTGCTTCTTAAATAATTTCTAATTTTCCAATTTTATTATCTGTACAACATAAGTATATAAGAGACATTGTTAAAAAATTATATATATATATTCCCTTAAATTATATTTCTTTCACTTTCAGATTGATCATAAGTGACCAGAAAAGAAAGAAACTGCAACACAAATTTATATAATTTATGAAAAATTAATTTAGTTTAAATGAAATACTGCAATATTTTATTGTTTATTTCTTAAATTATTATTATTATTATTATTATTATTATTATTATTATTATTATTATTATTATTATTGTCTGTTTTATTATAACTTTTTTTAATTTTGTACTTTGAAATAAAAATAAATTTTATATTCAGTATCTTAATTTGTTCTTATGTAGTTTTAAACCCATTTTCTTTCTCATTTAAAATTCTAAAAGGTTTTGAATTTTGTTAATAAAAAGAACATGAAACAACTCGTTAAATGTTCAAGAGTTATGTTCCCATACACTGTCGTTAAGCGCTCAAACTAAACCAGGAAATGCTTGGCGTTGAGGTCTCGATAATTCTCGTTGTATGCGAGAGTCATGAATAAAAATGGCCATGTGAATTTTGTTTCAGCTTTATCTCGAATTAACGATCCTCATTCTTGTTTTGAACTGGTTCACTGTAAGAGACATGTCGCCCTCCCACCACGTTTTATTGGTAAAGTTAGAGAAGGCGTTTGCGAACAGCTAGATTGTGAAGTACTCCTCTACTCGACATTGTAAGCTTCCGTAATTTATCTTTTTAAGACCTCGAGGCTTGAGATAAGAATTCATAATTTTCATTTATGTATTAGAAATAACATTAATTAATGTTTAACAAAACCCGAACATATGTAAGTATTAACAGTTATTATTGAACAACTCAAAAATAAAAATAAGAATCAGTTTTATCAGCCAGTGATCAGTTATAAACATTTTCATTTAATAATAAACATCATATATAATTACACCCCAAGTTTATTATTTATTATTTATGATACCGTAAAAAATACTTGCGTTTTATTATATATTATTCTTTATTATATTATTATTATTCATTAAACCTTTTAAAACTATATGCAGAAGCGTTCAGACATGTTTAACATTACATTTTATACAAAAAGACAGTACATCTCTAAACCTATTTAAAACTATTTCGAAAGTAAATTAAAATATTGCTCCTTCATAATTTTACTGTCAACGTTGCGGCGATTGTAAATTATTGGGAAAATTATTTTATGTCTCTCTTTACATTTCCTCGATTCAACATTTATTCCAAATGGTTTTAGGGTTTGTAACGTGCGAATCAAAAACGCTTCTCGTTCAAGTCTAAAAAGGTCAGTTTCAGTTTTGGACTAGAGAATGGGCATTTGTTCTATTGGGATTATTTCAAAATGATCCTCCAATATATGTCCAGGTAGGTTAAAGTGTCTGGCGACAGGAATGTCAACTTCATGCCTAATGTCGTATTCGTGACAAGCAGTTCTGACTCGTAACATATTTTGGGATTGGCCGACATAATGTTTCTTTACATCTTATCAAATACACAATTTTTTTGGAATCTCAGTCTAGGTTAGTTCGGATTTGATATTCACTTTTTGTTTCTTCGCTACTCAACGTAGACTGAGATTTTATACGTCGTCGTGGAGCCTGCATCTTACAGATCGCTGTAGATTCGGTACCCAAGTGAGGTGGAATATTATGTTGGATTTTAGATGGCTTAAAATGGGTCTGGTGGTTCTAACGGTTTTTCTAATTCTCTGACGTTTCAGATTTAATTTTCCACAGAACTCGTTTTGAATAACCTCTCGATTTCAGGGCGCAAAATACGAGTGAACAATCCTCATTAAAATTTTCTTTGTTACTTGAATTTCTGTGAAACATGAGATTTAACGATACTTTTATGATGGGGATGAAATGATAGAAAAATGGCTTCTTGATTGCTTCTTCCCATTTTTGTATTATAAATAGAGGCAAAAAAGGGCGAAACCACAAACCTGCTAATTACATTTCCCCGTTAAATTTAAAAGTCGTTGCCCTTTAAATGTAATTCACGTAATTCTATGATACTTTCGGTTGGTCTTTCTGCATCTGGGTATTTTTGGAACGCTCTCTCAGCAGATTCTATACCCGCATTCGATGTTTATGTTAGTGTACTTGGAATCGATATCCAGGGTGACTATTTTTGGTTTTAGATATTTTAGATAAAAGATCATCTGTATTTTTAACAAAAACTAGCGTGTCTCAGAGTCATTGTATTAGGAAATGTTAAAGATTCCGACCCACAGTCTGAGATCATTGGTCGACCTGGTGGTGTGTTAATATCTGTTCATGTATGTATGTATAGTATGTAAGCATGTAAGCATGTATATTATCAAATAATGTATATATATATGTATGTATGTAAGTAAGACATTCACAGAAAAATAAATGATAAACTTTTATTCAGAGTTCTGCTGATGAAACCTCCCAGTAGCCATTCTTGTCAGTATGTGTTCTGTTTACTTTTAGTCAGTAACTGGTTTGGATTTTTTTGTGTGTTTTTTTTAAATACTTTTCAAATGCCACCTTTGCATACTTTGGTTGTTGATTAAAACAAAGGAAAATGTGGTAATAAACAGAACCGTCAAAGGGTGAAAGAATCGTTAACCGTTCATTTCACTGTATCATCACAAAACACTTACAAGCTTTTTCTTTACAACAGATTTTTTATTTATTTATTTATTAAGTATGACACTTAACATTTTGTGAAATGTGTTTAACGTGTTTGTCTTTTGTTTAGTGGCATCCTTGAGATCCTTTTATAGTAAAGGTATACTGATTGCTGTTAAAACCAAACCGGTCTGCCTGCATGCACGACATCCACGTCTTCGGCACTGTTCCAACACATCTACAACAATTTACATTCTAACAGATAATTTTAATTTGACAGATAATTTTAAAAAAGTTTTTTCTTATGCCATAGTGCAGTACATTAACATGATTTACAAGTGATGCTTAAATTATCTGAGTGTGTGTGTGTGAGGTAATTCCTTACTGTTATAAGATATCGGCTTTATATATAGATAGATAGTTAGATAGAGAGATAGATAGACAGATAGACAGAAAGAGATATATAGATAGATAGATAGAGAGAGAGAGAGAGAGAGAGAGAGAGAGAGAGAGAGAGAGAGAGAGAGAGAGAGAGAGAGAGAGAGAGAGAGAGAGAGAGAGAGAGATATCAAAGTTTCCATAAATTATTTACATTTTCTGATGATTTACAAAACGGAAACTCTCAACCTTTCTTGTTTACATTCTTAGTTCGTTCTCCTTTTAAACTTTCTTTTCTTGAATAATTTTCAAAAATTCAGTCCGGATATCTTATATAATTTGGAAATGTCTACATATTTATGTTTTCACTGTTTATTTTTGATAAAACAATATTCTCAGTGTTACAGCGATTACCTGCAATAGTCATCTCGCCCGTCTCCATTTTTATCCTCCATGAACCACGTGCCTGGATATCCGGGGTCAAACCAGGTCGTGCCGCCATTAGACGGGTTGTAGTTGTACTGACTTTGACCCTGGGTTCCGGCCAGTGCGCATGACAGCCATCTAAATGGGAAGCCTTTGGATGTAGCGACAACTCTAGAATTATAATATTACATGTGTCAGTATATATATAGACATATCTGTCTGTCTGTCTGTCTGCCTGTCTGTCTATGTGTCTATGTATCTATGTATCAGTCTGTCTATATGTCTATTTGTCTATCTGTCAGTCTGTCTGTCTGTTTGTCTGTCCATCTATCCATCTATCTATTTTTCTTTCTTTCTTTCTATCTATATAATTACGTATAGTACACACCGTAACAATAAACAAACAAACACACACACACACACACACATATACGGTAAATGTGTGTGTGTGTGTGTGTGTGTGTGTGTGTGTGTGTTACCGTATACATATACAATAATCTGTCTCCTTAAAAGACAAAATGTAATAAAAATACACAGAGGGAAAAAAACCAATCGTTATGATGAAATCATACGACGGTCTATTTAAAATTACTTAAAATTTAATTTACAAAAATACCTGCACCAAAGATTTTACAGTTGATTTTTAAGCCACCTTTAATTAAGTACAAGAATAGAATTATTAAGAAATAATATATTGTAACGTAGATTGGTTAAACAAAATTTACGAATAATTTAAATGCTAATAAGTATTTAATGCGTTTAATTTTAAGTTTAATACGTTAATTTTGAGGCAAACACTGTAACTGCGCCCCTGTCTAGAATCATAGAATCAGCTCATAAATACCAGTCATGTTTAACGTAAACAGCTCAGTGGGGCCCTCTTCGGGTGACGCCCAATGCAAGCGTCATACTGGTGTCTTCCCTTTGGTAGATTCCCAGTTCGTATAATTCCCATTTCGTAGAAAAAGCTGGTTTACCGCAATACCTGATTACCTCTGTATATAATGAACTTGGCCTGTGCATACATCTGGTTTCTTTCTAACATTCAGAGGCGAAGCGCATTGTTCCTAAATCGATTATGTAACATCAACCGAAAGCAGAATAAGCATTCACAACTCATTTATTGTTGATTTGTTGCTTTTTCATTATTTTATCATCTTCCTCCTTCTCATTATCATCATCATAATTATCATCATCAACATTATTATTATTATTATTATATTATTACTATTATTATTGTTGTTATTATTATTATTATTGTTATTCTTCTTATTCTTCTTATTATAATTACTGTTATTATTATTATTATTATTATTATTATTATTATTATTTTATTTAAGGTGGTCATTTCAAATTCATAAACATTTCCTTTCCGTTACAAAACAAGCGACCAATAATAAACAATTTTACATCAATTTCATCTATCTATTAAAAAAATAAATAAATAAATAAAAGAAAAGTAAAAAGCGGCATGATGTGTTTTTATTAATGCTTATGGCTTGCTTCTGTAAAAGAAAACGACAAAATATTATAAATAACTAACATATTTTACATACGAGTAATTTACTTATATTCAGTAAATAGAATATGTGAACGTTACATCTATCATTAACTGTTCGAATTCAACCATATTCAACTTAAACATGTTCAAGATATCTGTTACTGATCATATTTACGTTATGCACACATACATATTCACATTGTGCACATATTATACAATATATGTGACATAGTATATTAATAGTAAGTATACTAAATATATTATGAACTGCAAATAGTTTAGCTATGACTGAAAACGTTTATATGAAGGTCCAAATCATTGGGAATACTTTTTTTTATTACTATTTTTTTAGTTTTATTTATTTTTTATTTTTTGTACTAAACACGTTGTCCTTAGGCCTGGACAGTTTTATTTTAATATTTGCACTTGGATTTATTCATCATGCAGGAACACACGATTATCTGAATCGAGATGAAAGAGGTATTGTTAATATTTGTGATATGGAATAAAGTTGTGTGTGATATCAGTTATTATTTTACGTGTCCTGCCATTATATAACAATGTCTGCACATCGTTCGTTTCAAACCTGAATCGCTTCTTGCTGTAATGTTATCACTGCAGAATGAAGACAGAGTAATGGGAAGTAGACTTCATATTTTTCATGGTTTTTCCATGGTGTTTTGTGAATAAAACTGTTTATGAAACTTTCATTACAGATGGACAATGGTTTATTTACAAATATATGTTCTCCATGGCCTCTGGAGTATTGTGATTGAGACAACCTGTCTTCTCTTAAGAATTATATAAGCCAAGTGTCACAGAGACAACAATCTCATTTTAATAGGTAATTGATGTTAGATTCCTTAAAAATTATATAAATGATTTCGAAATGTTGTTTTGGGGGACCCTCTGTCGCCTGCATGTCTGCTAAAGTTCTAAACAATCCTGGCACCACTCCCTGGACAGGAATGTTAAAGAGACCCCTAAGTGGTCTTTTCTAGGCAATAAAAGGAGAGGTTGCATTTTGGTTGGAGAAGATCAGTTTTACACTTGTACAGGACAGACGTTATATAGATTCAGCTAACTTAGTGACAATGGCAGGTTTATGCAAGGTAGAATTTGTACTGTCAAGTCATGGAAAACAACACATTCTGTTAGATGGTTATACGTACAGTCAAAATCGTATTAACGAAGAAACCCAGTACTGGAGATGCACCAACAGACCCTGTGTCGGCAAGATCACCACAGTTGCTGGTTTTGTTAAAAACAGCTTCGGTCATGACCATCCTCCAAATAATGCAACTACCATCAAGTTCATTAGTACAATGAGAAAGAGAGCACGATCCGAAACAACACCTATGCAACAGATCTTCAAAATGAGCTAATGAAGAAAGATGATGTAGACATCCCTGAAATCCCCACTTTTCCCAGCCTCAAGAGTTCAATGTATCGACATCGACGAACCATGATGCCTACTCTCCCACAGACACTCCAAGACGTCGATCTGCAGGGTCCGTGGTCGCAAACACATGACGGCAAGACATTTTTGCTATTCAGTGATGGTGACGCAGATAAGATGGTTGTCTTCTCTACAGAAAATCAACTGAGGCTTCTCCAAGAAGCGGACAAAATCTATATGGATGGTACATTTTCCTGCTGTCCACATCTCTGGAACCAACTCTACATTCTGCATGCTCGTAAAGATGACACGACCTACCGACTGGCGTATGCCTTGCTTCCAGACCGACAGACTACCAACTACGTCCGTCTGTTTGAGAACCTGAAGACCCACGTTCAGCGCCTGTTCAGTCGAGTATTGGATCCCACTTGTGTACAAACAGACTTTGAAATGGCAGCTATCCGTGCAGTGGAACAGTCGTTTCCTAATGCAGATATCAAAGGCTGCATGTTCCACTACACACAGGCCATTTGGCGCAAGATCCAACAGATAGGCCTAGCCGAACAGTATAAGAACGATAATGCCGTGAAAACCTGGATGAGAAGAGCTGCTGGTCTGCCACTACTTCCGATCATCGAGGTCCAGAACACATGGTTGGATGCAATGGAAACCACCCCAGCAGTACCCAAAGCTGCAGAATTCAACGATTATGTAGTGAAAACATGGGTGGATGATGATGCACGATTTCCTCTTGTCATGTGGAATCATTTTACCAATGCTGGCCCAAGAACGAACAACAATCTGGAAGGCTTCCATTCGCGGGTCAACAGGATGCTTCCTCATCGACATCCGAACATCTACAGATTTGTTGATTTGATAAAGGGCATTGAGAAATGCGAAAGAGCGAAGCTGGTGCAGTTGAATGCTGGGGCTGCGCCACCACCAAGGAAGAGGGTCTATCGTGATCTTGACAACAGAGTCAGTCGACTCAAGCAGCAGCTGACTGACAGAACCAAGACACCTATGCAATACCTGGACGCCATTGGTCATCTCATGAAGTTGCATTGATAGCTTTTTGGAAAATAAATTTGTTTAGATGAATACCTTCTTTTTTAATTATTTATATTCGATACATTCGATACATGGATTATTTCGATATTTGTCATATTTGCATACAATAATACCTCAGATTAAAGATGTAATTGGTTCCAAATTTTCTATAATGAAGTGAGGTATCGTTAAGCGAGAGACTAATTTACATTGAATTAAGGTTAACAGCAGTGGTTACTTTCTTGCTGATGAGATCTGACATAAAAAAAAAGGTGAAATATGAAGAAATAAAACGGCAGTTTAGACATAAATGATTTAATAGATTGTAGTTATTAAGTAAACAGTAAATCATTTACAAATCAATTTATACAAATACATTAAGAAATAATTATATGCCGCTCATTGTGGGTTTGGTTTCATTTAAGATAATGTATTTTGTTTCTAAAGTTTATGTCTTCCGTTTCTTTTTATCATCAGCATTTGCCGGTATCGTGTTATTCGTTTTGACATATTGGAAGGGTAAATTACAAACGAGTTTAAGTCTAAATCGAAGCAGAAAACAATACAGAATCAGAATATCAGATGCACGTATGACGTATCAACTGATCAACACAGCTGACAGAAGCTCGTGAATGAACGAAAAAGTAAAGAAAACGGACTTAAAAACATGCATTGTATACATTTATATCATTTATTTCGAGCAATTAACTATTAAATTAAATTTCTATTTATATAATTTGTAAAGAAGAAAGATTGTTAAAGCGGGATATCGTTAAGCGAGATGTTACTGTATTTATACAATAATAATCGCTTTCCAAATAATCTGGAGCAGTTCATTAAAATGACTGAGGTAAAACCAAACATGTCAATAAGACCACTGAACCACATTTAGCCTTTCTACGAAATGGGATTCTACCATATGGGACTAAGCCGTCATACTCGTCATATATTAGCTACGCCACTGGTTACGTAAAAAGTAAAAGACAAAGTCACCTACGTTCAGCTGTTGTAACAAACCTGCAGTAGTCATTCTTCACTCCTTGTCCCTGCACATCCACCCAACCGTGAAACATTTTCGAGTGGCCCTTGTCAGTTATGTCCGTCCGTCTCGGCTTCACCGTGACGGTGGCATCAGCCACAGTCAGCACACACAGGCAAAAATAACAAACATGACTCTGTGCAGTCTGAACAAACAGGAATATGTGAGTGTTTGTGTTTGTGTATGCGTGCGTGTGACTATGCATATATATATATATTTACACACATGTACAGTCGTATACATACATACATATATACTTACAGACATACATACATACATATATAATATATATATATATATATATATATATACAGTGGTGCCTTGACTTACGAGTGCACCAACTTACGAGCTTTCCAAGTTACGAGCAGTCGTCCGGGCGAGTTTCTGCTTTGAGTTGCGAGCTACAATCTGAGTTACGAGCGAGCTTCAGCTATGCCTCCGCCAGTTGGCGCAACGAAGAACTCAGCATCCTAGGTCTGACTCGTTTACGTCACACGGTTACCTCGCCGTGGAAGCATCTTTGTTGTGTTGTGCTCGGGTTTCTTTTCTTTTTTTTTTTTTTTCAGTCCAAGGAACGTAAGCATTTTCAGTTTGGCCAAGTTGTCTGATCTCCAAGATAAATGCACTTTACAAAACCAATTTATTTCTTTACATTCTCTTTTATTTTGTTTTTTTTTATACAATATTTGTCATTTATACACACATTTTTCTTATTTAAAAACGATTAACGGTATTACAGTTAATTTCAGTTGAGAAAATTGATACGAGCAAACTGAGTCAGCGAACGAATTAAACTCGTAAGTCAAGGTGCCACTGTACACACACACACACACACACACACACACACACACACACACACACACACAAGAGTTTACATTTTGAAAATAATGTTCAAGAGCAAGTAAAGTATTTTTTATAAACTGGTAAAATAATAGTTTTGTTGAAATAAAGTATCAGATAAAACAAATATAAGCGTCTTAACAAAAAAAATAAAATAATAATATATATATATTATGTAGTTTGTAAGAACAAATTCTTCCACTTAAAAAAAAAAAAAAATTAGTAAGTCAGTTTATTAAAAAAAACATTTTTTGTTAAAGGTAGTAATTTAGATTTAGTTAAAATCTACATTTTTTAAATCCCATAACTGTTTATCTGTGTGTCTGTGTGTGTGTGTGCATGTGCGTGCATGCGTAAATGTATGTAAAACAGAAAGAGGAAAACAGATATAAAAACGAAATATATATATATGCATGTGTATATATATATATTTTTGTGTAACAGTGTGTGTGTATATATATATATATATATATATATATATATATATATATATATATATATATATATATATATATATATATATATATATATATATATATATATATATATATACACATATATATATATATATATACATACATATATATGTATGTATGTATGTATGTATGTATGTATGTATATGACTTACCGTGATTGTTTTCCACTATCGAATGTTGTAATGAAGTAGACTGACATTTATATATATAATTTTTTTTACCGTAAACAATATAAAAAGAAGGATGAATTATACGAATTACACTGAAATAAACTGAACAAAATATAAATATTTATAATTAAATTTTCACAAAATTACGACAACAACAGTGATAATGATAATGATGATGATGACGACGATGATGATAATACCAGTAAAAAAAGAAAAATAGAATGAGATGTTCAGAAAAAAAGAAAAAAAAGATCACGATGATGAAGAAGAATATGATTTTCATTTTAAAAAAACCATTAAATAAAAATAATTTTTTCTAATAATAATAAAAAAAAAAAATAAAAAATAAATAAATAAATATATATATATAATATAATCAAGAACAGACAAACAAACAAAACAGAATGAGATGTTGTTCAGTAATGAAATATAATGGCTCCCATTATAAGAAAAAAGAAATCCACTAGAGAACATTTATTTTACAGGTAACTAATTGTTGACAGAAGATTACAGGTAACTATGTATGTATGTATGTAATGTATGTGTGTATGTATATATGTATCTTCGTGTATATCTGTGTATGCTGCTGACAGAACATTGCAAACAAAGTCGCTGACGTAGTAACGTCTAGACTAAATGTTTAGATCGACACAAAGATTAATTGTCAGTCCAAAAACAAATGTCTCTGATGATTACTTCTGAGTAAACAAGGTTATTATATATATATATTATTCTTTTCACCAATTTGAAACGAATTATAGCTGGACAGAGTGACATTCAGCAAATGTTTCTAGCACGTGCGTTTATCGATCAAATTGCTCTTCCACAACAATGGCTTTTTTTTTTTGTTGTTGTTTTTTCTCCACTGAACAATTTATAATAGCAAACTGTTTGACAGCAATGCTGGTTAAGAGTTAAAGCTATTTTCAGATTACACAATTTATAATAGCAATCTCTGAGTGGTCACAGGATAGAGCTAATTTCAGACTGTACAATTTATAATAGCAATCTTTAAGTGGTCACTGGATAAAGCTAACTTCAGACTCTACAATTTATAATAGCAATCTTTAAGTGGTCACTGGATAAAGCTAACTTCAGACTGCACAATTTATAATAGCAATCTTTGTATGGTCACTGGATAAAGTTATTTTCAAAGTATACAGTTTGTAACAGCAAATCTTTTAACTGGAATAGCAAAACGTGTTGTACAGACAGTCTGCTTGTCGAATTTTAGCCAGTGGTTGGAACTAGTTATATAGTGAACGTTCATAACGTCTAACAGTATGCAGTTTACTGGTCATCACTTAAAGCTACTTTAACACGTTGCATTTTATGCAGTTTCAGTGCAATATTATCACATCTGCTTTGAGAAATAAAATATATATGGTACTATTTGGTATAATTTATCTATATGACGTTTCAGGGCAATGTATTTGTTTTGTTCTGGTTTTGACACCGCTGTCTATCTATCTGTTTGTCTGACTGTGTCTGTCTGTTTGTCTATATGTCTGTCTTTCTATATCCATGCATGCATCCATTCATCCATCCATCTACTCTCTTTCAATTTGTCTATCTGACTGCCTACCAGCCTATATCTTATGCTTAATTTACTCTGATTCTAAATTACTGAACTGTTTTGTTATCTCTATCAATCTGTAGCACTCTGTATATATAAAAACACAGTAATACAAACACACCTGTGTATCTGACATTAAAACGTGGCGTAATATGACTCTGTGAAGTGGTGCGATACCAGTAGAAATGACGATACTTTACACCAACATGTATGCTGTGGATTGATATGATACAGTATAACATGACTAATAACAGCATATGGTGTTTTGTCATGACAATATGTTGAATCTTTATACAAAAATAGATAAAAGTATAATTCAAAACCTTTACTTTAAAAAAAAAAAATAATAATAATATTGGAAAATAATTACCTATACACTGGTAGTCGAAATGTTCACACAAAGTTCATTATTCATTCTTATCGATACACTTGAAAAAAACATTACAAAGTGAAATCATAAAAAAATATATATATATATTTATTTAAATAAATACATAAATAATATAATGACGATAAATAAATAAATAAATAAATTAAAAAAAAAAAAAAAAAGAAAAAAAAAGGAAAAACATGTTGGATATCTGTGTTATCATAAAAAACTAAATTTTTGGACTATAAATTATAGGTCGAGCTTTCGAATACCAGTTTCGTCAATAACAGTAAGAGGTACAAGAAATCATCACTTCTACAGAATGTTGTTGCACTAACCTATTAACTTGTTAAACTAAAGATAAATAGTTTACTTGAACGTTATTATTTATAAATGACGTAATTACATTGTGTTTACGTATGACCAACGTTTAATAATCATAAAGTTTAACAACAAAAACAACGAAAGAAAAAATGAATAATAAACATAAAATATACAACAAATCACTAACCAGCTAACTAACTAGCTAATTAAATAAATATATAAATAATAAATAAATAAATAAATAAATAAATAAATAAATAAATAAATAATAATAATAATAATAATAATAATATTATTATTTATTATTATTATTATTATTATTATTATTATTATTATTATTATTATTATTATACAAATCGTCAAGTTCTACATTAACTTGAAAACAATGATATAATAATTTCTGCAGATGCTGAATGCGGACTTTGATGAAAAATAAATAATCATTTTTTCGTTGATTTTTGACGTGTTAAACACGGATATTTGTTACAACTTGCAGAATCGAGAAATCAGGTTTAACTGAAACAGTGACAGACGTATCGTATATATCAAGCGAGCAGCAAATCAAAGAAAACCACCAATCTGTATCAATCGATCTAAATTTACATATAATTTGTTTTACATCGCGTGGAATGTTTTAGCACGATGCTCTTTGATTTACTGGTTGGAAATACAACAGATACCAAAACCCACACTACTAAAACATAACTGTTACAGAAATCTCGTCGTCATCATACCACTACTACTACTACTACTACTTCTACTACTACTACTACTACTACTACTACTACTACTACTACTACTTCTACCACCATAACCACCAGCACTAATACTATTATTACAACTACTATTAGTAATTTACTCTCTGATTCTAAATTACTGAACTGTTTTGTTATCTCTATCAATCTGTAATAGTCTGTATATATAAAAACACAGTAATACAAACACACCTGTGTATTTGACATTAAAACGTGGCGTAATATGACATTGTAAAGTGGTGCGATACCAGTAGAAATGACGATATTTGACTATTATTGTTACTACTACTGCTGCTACAACAACAGCAACATCAACATCTACTACTACTACTACTACTCTACTTCTAATAATAATAAAATGAAAAGATATTTACTAAACAACATTACAAGTTTATGAAATTTAAAACTCGCTTTTATCAAAAATATATCAGACTTTTACTCGTGACAGAAATAAATGATATATTTTAAAATAAAATGTCAGTACCTTTTAACTAATCTGAATCCTATTCGTCTTCACTGATTCCACTGTCAGTATTATCTACAATTAAAATAAAATTATTAAATATCAATACTAAGTCATAGAATATAGTTATGAAAAGAATTAAAAAACAAACCAAAAATTGATATTCCTTTTCTTATACTTATAAGATATAAATAATAAAGACAAAAAGAAACCAGAAAGTATAAAAATACCTTAACTGTTTTTGTTTTTTTCATTGCTGATATTTGTAATTCAAACCATTACCAATCGATAAACTACATAATATTTATTGTTTCTGTTGTTATAAAAACAGGCATTTAAATCTCTCTCTCTCTCTCTCTCTCTCTCTCTCTCTCTCTCTCTCTCTCTCTCTCTCTCTCTCTCTCTCTCTCTCTCTCTCTCTCTCTCTCTCTCTCTCTCTCTCTCTCTCTCGATATATATTATGGCATACAGCGTGAAAGCTACAGGCATATGTGTGTGTATATATGTGTATACATATATATATATATATATATATATATATATAGAGAGAGAGAGAGAGAGAGAGAGAGAGAGAGAGAGAGAGAGAGAGAGAGAGAGAGAGAGAGAGAGAGAGAGAGAGAGAGCGAGCTATGCAACTAGTTAATGAAACTTTAATCAATTGTATCCATTTTGATTAAAATAAAATAATCATAATACCTGTATATTTTTTATTAATTTGTTTGTTTCGTTTGATATTTTGTTATTTCCATTGTGTTATTTTATGGAGAAGAAGATGAAAAATTAAAGTCAAATAAAAGATGAAGTACTATAAAACACACACCATAAAGGGAAGTAAACGCTGTAACTAGAAAATGTTAATTTTCATTTTTCTTTCTTTTCCTTATTTTCTTTATTCTTCCTTTTGTCAGTTCTTTAATGTATTTTTTAACATGTGAACTGAAAAGGAAACTAAGAGAAATATAGCAATGGATATACGCTTTGGTTTCCTCATATTACTAATATAAATATATGAAAATAACTGTTCATAATCACAACATTTTTGTAAGCAAACAGCTAGTCTAGTTTGAACAGTGTTTCGTTTTAACAAAATGGATTTCAGGAAAATATTCATCTCGTTGGTCTGTAAGTCATAATACTGCAGTTGGATATAATTATCATTATTGGATATATATATATATATATATATATATTACAATACTAAAACCTGAAATATCAACAAAATTGGATCAAATGGTTAAAAAATAATTAAAAATTAAATATTTATATTTGTTTCAGTTTCAGTTCTTGTTTTCGCTTCGGCCCAGGCGTGCTGCAGTTGTGGACATGGATCAGGCTCCGGTTCTGGTTCCAGTTCAGGTTCGGGTTCGGGGTCAGGTTCCGGTCATGACAAAAAATAATTGGTACGAACTACGGGTATAAAGAACAGATGGCAAGTACGTGTTTTAATTGTGTCTTTCTTTTATTTATTTATTTATTTATTTATTTGTACACGATCTTTCAATATAGTAATTCATATCAAAATATCTTCTTTTTTTTTTTTTTTTTCATAAAACAATAAACAAGAAAGATAAATTTACTAAATATGAAAAATTATTATCTGTACTACATAAATATATAAGTGACATTCTTAAAAAATTATAGATATATATATATATATATATACACACATATTCCCTTAAATTATATTTCTTTCACTTTCAGATTGATCACAAGTGACCAGAAAAGAAAGAAACTGCAACACAAATTTATATAATTTATGAAAAATTAATTTATTGTAAATGAAATACTGCAATATTTTATTGTTTATTTCTTAAATTATTATTATTATTATTATTATTATTATTATTATTATTATTGTCTGTTTTATTATAACTTTTTTTAATTTTGTACTTTGAAATAAAAATAAATTTTATATTCAGTATCTTAATTTGTTCTTATGTAGTTTTAAACCCATTTTCTTTCTCATTTAAAATTCTAAAAGGTTTTGAATTTTGTTAATAAAAAGAACATGAAACAACTCGTTAAAGGTTCAAGAGTTATGTTCCCATACACTGTCGTTAAGCGCTCAAACTAAACCAGGAAATGCTTGGCGTTGTGGTCTCGATAATTCTCGTTGTATGCGAGAGTCATGAATAAAAATGGCCATGTGAATTTTGTTTCAGCTTTATCTCGAATTAACGATCCTCATTCTTGTTTTGAACTGGTTCACTGTAAAAGACATGTCGCACTCCCACCACGTTTTATTGGTAAAGTTAGAGAAGGTGTTTGCGAACAGCTAGATTGTGAAATACTCCTTTACTCGACATTGTAAGCTTCCGTAATTTATCTTTTTAAGACCTCGAGGCTTGAGATAAGAATTAATCATTTTCATTTATGTATTAGAAATAACATTAATTAATGTTTAACAAAACCCGAACATATGTTAATATTAACAGTTATTACTGAGCAACTCAAAAATAAAAATAAGTATCATTTTTATCAGCCAATGATCAGTTATAAACATTTCCATTTAATAATAAATATCAAGTTTATTATTTATTATTTATAATACCATATAAAATACTTGCGTTTGATTACATTTTATTCTTTATTATATTATTATTATTCATTAAACCTTTTAAAACTATATGCTGAAGCGTTCAGACATGTTTAACATTACATTTTATACAGAAAGACAGAACATCTCTAAATCTATTTAAAACTATTTAGAAAGTAAATTAAAATATTGTTCCTTAATAATTTTACTGTCAACGTTGCGGCGATTGTAAATTATTGGGAAAATTATTTTATGTCTCTCTTTACATTTGCCCGAGTCGTTTTATTGTTTGTAACGTACGAATCCAAAACGCTTCTCGTTCAAGTCTAAAAAGGTCTGTTTCAGTTTTGGACTCGAGAATGGGCGTTTGTTCTGTTGGGATTATTTCAAAATGATCCACTAATATATGACAAGGTAGGTTAAAGTGTTTGGCGACAGGAATGTCAACCTCATGCCTAATATCGTATTCGTGACAAACAGTTCTGACTCGTGTAACATATTTTGTGTTTGGTCGAAGTACTGTTTTTTACATAAGTTGCATGTTATCAAATACACAATATTTTTGGAATCTCAGTCCAGGTTAGTTCGGATTTGATATTCACTTTTTGTTTGTTCGCTACTGAATGTAGACTGAGATTTTATACGTCGTGGAGCCTGCATCTTACAGATCGCTGTAGATTCGGAACCCAAGTGAATTGGAATATTATGTTGGACTTTATATGGCTTAAAAAGATTCTGACGAATCCAAGGGTTTTTCTAATTCTCTGACGTTTTAGATTTATTTTCCACGGAACTCGTTTTGAATAACCTATCGATTTCAAGGCGCAAAATAGGAGTGAACAATCCTCATTAAAATTGTCTTTGTTACTTGAATTTCTGTGAAACCTAAAGACATGAGATTTAACGATACCTTTAAGACGGAGATGAAATGATATAAAAAATGGCTTCTTGGTTGCTTCTTCCAATTTTGTATTATAAATAGAGGCAAAACATGGCGAAACCACAAACCTGGTAATTACATTTCCCCGTTAAATTTAAAGTCGTTGCCTTTTAAACTTAATTCACGTAATTCTATGATACTTTCGGTTGGTCTTTCTGCATCTGGGTATTTTTCGGAACGCTCTCTCAGCAGATTCTAAACCCGCATTCGATGTTTATGTTAGTGAACATGGAATCGATATCCAGGGTGACTAAAAATGAATTTGTTGGTATTTTTGGTTTTAGATATTTTTGATAAAAGATCATCTGTATTTTTAACAAAAACTAGCGTGTCTCAGAGTCAATGTATTAGGAAATGTTACAAGATTCCGACCCACAGTCTGAGATAATTGATCGATCTGGTGGTATGTTAATATCTGTTCATGTATGTATGTTTGTGTGCATGCGTCTAGTTATGTATGCATGTATGTATGTAAGCATGTATATTATCAAATAATGTATATATGTATGTATGTAAGACATTCACAGAAAAATAAATGATAAACTTTTATTCAGAATTCTGCTGATGAAACCTCCCAGTAGCCATACTTGTCAGTATGTTTTCTGTTTACTTTAAGTCAGTAACTGGTTTGGATTTTTGTGTGTGTTTTTTTTAAATACTTTTCAAATGCCACCTTTGCATACTTTAGTTGGTTGATAAAACAAAGGAAACTGTGGTAACAAACAGAACCGTCAAAGGGTGAAAGAATCGTTAACCGTTCATTTCACTGTATCATCACAAAACACTTACAAGCTTTTTCTTTATAACAGATTATTTATTTATTTATTTATTAAGTATGACACTTAACATTTTGTGAAATGTGTTTAACGTGTTTGTCTTCTGTTTAGAGGCATCCTCCAGGTTTGTGTATGTTAAAGCTATACTGATAGCTGTAAAATCCAAACCGTTCAGCCCTCATGCACGATATATACGTCTTCGGGAAATTTCCAACACATCTGCAACAATTTACATTTCAACTGGTAATAAACTGGATTTAATATTTAGCCGTGACATATGATTTTCTTTTTTCTTTTTTTGACAGATACTTTTAAAGAAGTTTTTTATACCATAGTGCAGTACACTAACATTATTTGCAAGTGATGTTTAAAATATTTGTGTGTGTGTGTGTGTGTGTTTGTGTCTGTGAGGTAATTGATTACTGTTATAAGATATCAGCTTTATATATATATATATCAAAGTTTCGATAAGCTATATACATTTTCTGATGATTTACAAAAAGAAAACTCTCAACCTTTCTTCTTTACATTCTTATTTTGTTCTCCTTTTAAACTTTCTTTTCTTAAATATTTTTCAAAAATTCAGTCCGGATATCTTATATAATTTGGAAAGGTTTACATATTTATGTTTTCACTGTTTATTTTTGATAAAACAATATTCTCAGTGTTACAGCGATTACCTGCAATAGTCATCTCGCCCGTCTCCATTTTTATCCGCCATGAACCACGTGCCTGGATATCCGACGTCAAACAAGCCCATACCGCCATTAGACGGGTTGTAGTTGTACTCACTCTCACCCTGGGTTCCGGCCAGTGCGCATGACATCCAAAAATATTTGTAGCCTTTGGATGGACCGACAACTCTAGAATTATAATATACTTGTTTCGGTATATACATACATATATATAGCTGTCTGTCTGTCTGTCTATGTATCTACCCATCTATCTATTTTTCTTTCTTTCTTTCTTTCTATCTATATAATTACATATAGTACATACACAAAAACAAACACACACATATACAATAATCTGTCTCCTTAAAAGACTCAATGTAATAAAAATACATAGAGGGAAAAACCAATCGTTATGATAAAATAATACGACGGTCTGTTTAAAATTATTTAAAATTTAATTTACAAAAATACCTGCACCAAAGATTTTACAGCTGATTTTTAAGTCACCTTTACTGAAGAACAAGAATATAATTATTAAAAAAAAGCACGGTGGCGTGTTTTAGGAGCAACAGCAACAACAACACATTTTGTGTGCTACTGGTAAGTGGTCGATAACCTGGGCGCTTGTCTTTTGTCTGTGCAATGAATGGACATCGGGTTTAGCTGGACAGATTAACGGGTGTTTGACAGTGCAAGCGTCATACTTGTCGTATCTTAGCTACGCCACTGGTTACGTAAAAAGTAAAAAACAAAGTCACCTACGTTCAGCTGTTGTAACAAACCTGCAATAGTCATTCTTCACTCCTTGTCCCTGCACATCCACCCAACCGTGAAACAAGTTCGAGTGGCCCTTGTCAGTTATGTCCGTCCGTCTCGGCTTCACCGCGACGCAGGCGTCAGCCACAGTCAACACACACAGGCAAAGAATAACAAACATGATTCTGTGCTCTGAACAAACAGGAATATGTGAGCGTTTGTGTGTATGTGTGTATGCGCGTGTGTATATGCATATATATATACTTATACATACGTACATACGTACATAATATATAAACACTGCTACCTTGATTTACGAGTGCACCAACTTACGAGCTTTCCGAGTTACGAGCAGTCGTCCGGGAGTATCTGCTTTGAGTTGCGAGCTATAATCTGAGTTACGAGCGAGCTTCAGTTATGCCTCCGCCGTAGAAGCGTCTTTGTTGAGTTGTCCTCACGTTCCTTTTTCTTATTTTTTCTTTTCAGTCCATGGAACGTAAACATTTTCAGTTAGGCCACGTTGTCTGATCTCCAAGATAAATGCACTTTACAAAACCAACTTATTTCTTTACATTCTCTTTTATTTTGTTTTTATACAATATTTGTCATTTATACACATATTTTTCTTATTTAAAAACGATTAACGGTATTACAGTTAATTTCAGTTGAGAAAAATTTAGTTACGAGCTCGTTCACCGAACGAATGAATTAAACTCGTAAGTCAAGGTACCACTGTACACACAAACACACACACACAAAAACACACATAAGAGTTTACATTTTGAAAATAATGTTCAAGAGCAAGTAAAGTATTTTTATAAACTGGTAAAATAATAGTTTTGTTGAAATAAAGTATCAGGTAAAACAAATAAAAGCGTCTTAACAAAAAAAAAAAAAATAATATATATATATATATATATATATATATATATATGTAAGAACAAATTCTTCGACGATAAAAAAGAAAAAAGAATTAGTAAGTCAGTTTATTAAAAAAAAAAAAAAATCTTTTATTTTAAAGTTAGTAATTTATAAGTAATTTAGTAAAAATATATATATGTATATGTTTATGTATGTATGTGTGTGTGTATATATATATATATATGTATATATGTATGTATGTATGTATGTATGTATGTATATGACTTACCGTGATGGTTTTCCACTATCGAATGTTGTAATGAAGTAAACTGACATATATTTATATATATAATTGTTTTACCGTAAACAATATAAAAAGAAGGATGAATTATACGAATTGCACTGAAAACAAACTGAAATAAATTGAATAAAATATAAATATTTGTAATTAAATTTTCACATTTAAGAGAGACAAAAATTAATATCCGATTAGAAAACGAAATTACGACAACAACAGTGATAATGATAATGATGATGATGACGATGATGAAGATGATACCAGAAAAAGAAGAAAAAAAAAAAAAAAAAAAAAAAAAAAAGATCACGATGATGAAGAAGAATATGATTTTCATTTTAAAAAAGTTAAATAAATACTTTAAAAATAATAATAAAATAAATAAATAAATAAATATAATCAACAACAGACAAACAAACAAAACAGAATTAGATGTTGTTTAGTAATGAACTATAATGACTCGCATTATGAGAAAAAAGTCTACTAGAGAACAGTTATTTTACAGGTAACTAATTGTTGACAGGTTACAGGTAACTAATTGTTGACAGAAGGTTACAGGTAATCTAAAGACAGACGTACATAATAATAACGCTACATTTGACAGAAAATTCAACAGGCACATTCATTATTTGAAAATTACGTTTTTTTTCTCTTTTATTCTTTTTTCTTTATTTACTGATTTAAAAAAAAATAATAATGTTGTTGTTGGGTTTTGTTGTTGTTTTATTTTTATTATTTATTTATTAACATTTTATTTATTTATTGTTGTTTTGTTGGGGTTTTTTGTGTATGCGCATGTATGTTCCCTCTCTCAAAATGAAATATTTAAAGAGGCAATATATTTTTTATTTCTTTTTTAAAATCAGTAAATAAATAAAAAAGAAAAAGAGAAAAATAATTAATTTCTAAATAATGAATGTGCCTGTTGAATTTTATATATATATATATACTTCCTTATACTTTTTTGGGTTTTTTGTGTTGAGTTTTGTTGTTATTTTTATTATTGATTTATTAATATTTTATTTATGTATTTATTTATTTATTTATTGTTTTGTTGGGGGACTTCTGTGTATGTGCACGTATTTTCCCTGTCAAAATGAAATATTTAAAGAGGCAGTCTATATCTGCAGTTCAGGATTTCGAATATTCTTTTGTCTTTCGGCATTCTTGTGTGCATCTATTTATATGTATGTATGTATGTATGTAATGTATGTGTGTATGTATATATGTATGTATGTATGTATGTAATGTATGTGTGTATGTATATATGTATGTAATGTATGTGTGTATGTATATATGTATGTAATGTATGTGTGTATGTATATATGTATGTAATGTATGTGTGTATGAATATTTGTATGTATGTATGTATGTAATGTATGTATGTATGTATATATTTATGTATATATGTATGTATGTATGTAATGTATGTGTGTATGTATATATGTATGTTCGTGTGTATCTGTGTATGCTGCTGACAGAACATTGCAAACAATGTCGCTGACGTAGTAACGTCTAGACGAAATGTTTAGATCGACACAAAGATTAATTGTCAGTCCAAAAAAATATGTCTCTGATGTTTACTTCTGAGTAAACAAGGTTATTATATATATATATATATATATATATATTATTCTTTTCACCAATTTGAAACGAATTTTAGGTGGACAGATGACATTCAGAAAAAGTTTCTAGCACGTGCGTTTATCGATCAAATTGCTCTTCCACAACCATGGCTCTTTTGTGTTGTTGTTGTTTTTTCTCCACTGTACAGTTTATATTAGCAAACTGTTTGACAGCAATGCTGGTTAAGAGATAAAGCTATTTTCAAACCTTACAATTTATTATAGCAATCTCTGAGTGGTCACAGGATAAAGCTAATTTCAGACTGTACAATTTATAATAACAATCTCTGTATGGTCACTGGATAAAGCTACTTTCAAAGTATACAGTTTGCAACAGCAAATCTTTTAACTGGAATAGCAAAACGTGTTGTACAGACAGTCTCCTTATGGAATTTTAGCCAGTGATTGGAACTAGTTATATAGTGAACGTTCATAACATCTAACAGTTTGCAGTTTACTGGTCATCACTTAAAGCTACTTTAACACGTTGCATTTTATGCAGTTTCAGTGCACTATTATCACATCTGCTTTGAGAAATAAAATATATATCATATGGACTGAAATAAAATATATATGGTACTGTTTGGTATAATTTACCTATATGACGTTTCAGGTAAATGTATTTGTTTTATTCTGGTTTTGATACCGCTGTCTATCTATCTGTCTGTCTGTCTGACTGTGTCTGTCTGTTTGTCTATATGTCTGTCTTTCTATATCCATGCATGCATGCATTCATCCATCCATCTGTCTATCCATCCATTCATTCATCCCTCTACTCTCTTTCAATTTGTCTGTCTGCCTGTCTACCAGTCTATCTCTTATGCTTAATTTACTCTGATTCTAAATTACTGAACTGTTTCGTTATCTCTATCAGTCTGTAGCACTCTGTATATATAAAAACACAGTAATACAAACACACACGTGTATTTGACATTAAAACGTGGCGTAATATGACTCTGTGAAGTGGTGCGATACCAGTAGAAATGACGATATTTCACACCGATAATTTGCCGTTGATTGATATGATATAGTATAACACGTTTGATAAAAGCACCTGCGTATTTGACATTAAAACATGGCGTAATATGACTCTGTGAAGTGGTGCGATACCAGTGCAAATGACGATATTTCACACTAAGATTTTTGTTGTTGATTGATATGATACAGTATAACACGACTGATAACAGCATATGGCGTTTTGTCATGACAATATGTTGAATCTTAATACAAAACTATATAAAAGTATAATTCAAAACCTTTACTTAAAAAAAAAAGCAATTAATATTGGAAAATAATGACCTATACACTGGTAGTCGAAATGTTCACACAAAAGTTCATTATTCATTCTTATCGATACACTAGAAAAAAATATTACGAAGTAAAATCATAAAACAAATCTATATATATATTTATTTAGATAAATATAAAATATAATATAATGTCGATGCTAAGCTTTATCTCAGACTGCTATCCCAAGATGAACCTTATCTTCTTTTCTACAAATTGTTTCTCTTGGACCAAACTGAACGATAATATACTGAGAGAAACTAATTAAGGCTTTATATTTAATTTTTTTTTCTGAATTAAATCTATTATGTGGTATTTATATTGTCATATTTGATAATGTTGATACGTGTAAGAAAAAAAAAAAAAAGAAAGAGAAATTGAAAAATTAAATAAATAAATAAATAATAAAATAAAACAATCTAAATAAAAAAAATAATAATTATAATAAAATAAAAAAATAAAATAAAAATAAATGAAAGGCATGTTTGATATCTGTGTTATCGTAAAAAAATAAATTTTTGGACTATAAACTGATAGGTCCTGGTTTCGAATACATTTTCGTCAATAACAGTAAGAGGTACAAGAAATCATCACTTCTACAGAATGCTGTTGCACTAACCTACTAACTTGTTAAACTAAAGATAAACAGTTTACTTGAACGTTATTATTTATAAATGACGTAAATACATTGTGTTTATACGACCAACGTTTAATAAACATAAAGTTTACAACAAAAGCAACAGAAGAAAAGAATGATTATTATTATTATTATTATTATTATTATTATTATTATTATTATTATTATTATTATAATACTAATCGTCATGTGCTATATTAACTTGAAAACAATGATATAATAATTTCTGCAGATGCTGAATGAGGATTTTGATGAATAAATAAATAATCATTGTTTTCATTAAGATTTTTGTTTTGTTAGTTTTAACATTTTTCGGAAATATCACTGTCATACATATGCATTGTTTAACTTCTCCCGTTCATTCAGCATGCTGGCAGTTTGACATGTTAAACACAGATATTTGTTACAGACCTGGAGAAACGAGAAACCAGGTTTAACTGAAACAGAGACAGGCGTATTGTTATATGTGACAGTCAGCCCATCTATCAAGTGAACAGCAGATCAGAGAAAAACCACCAATCTGCATCAGTCGATCTAAATTTACATATAATTTGTTTTACGTCGCGTGGAATGATTTTGCACGATGCTCTTTGATTTACTGGTTGGAAATACAACATATACCAAAACCCCCACTACAAAAACATAACTGTTACAGCAATAACGTCATACTACTACTACAACTACTACTACTTCTACTTAGACCACCATAACCACCACCACTAATACTATTACTACAACTACTGTTAGTAATACAACTAATATTATTACTACTACAACTGCTACAACAACAGCAACATCAACATCTACTACTACTGCTACCACTTTACCACAAATAATAATAAAATGAAAAGAGATTTATTAAACAACTAAATATGAAAAATATGGATATTTTGTATTTTCGGTTATCGGATCGTTCCAAAATTATTATCTGTACTACTTTACCTGTGAAGTATATAAGTGATATTTAATATATATATATATTCATTAAATTATATTTCTTTCACTTTCAGATTGATCATAAGTGAAATGAAAAGAAAGAAACTGCAACAAAAATTATATAATTTATGAATAATTAATTTAGTGTAAATGAAATACTGCAATATTTTATTGTTTATTTATTATTATTATTATTATTATTATTATTATTATTGTCTGTTTTATTATAACTTTTTTTAATTTTGTACTTTGAAATAAAAATAAATTTTATATTCAGTATCTTTATTTGTTCTTATGTAGTTTAAAATCTATTCTCTTTCTCATTGAAACTTCCCATAAATTTGATGTGAAAGAAAACAGAAAGAAAAATGTAATATAATAATCTATTTTAGTATTTTGAAGCGTCAGCTAATAATTGATAGAACTAACATCACAGTAGATGAAATAAAATGTTTCCCGGTATTTGTTTGATCTCACACTCACACACACATACACACACATGCAGGCACGCACTCACGAACACTGACCTTCTAACTTGATAATAAAGCATTGCTTTCGTCATTTATATAGAACTCAAAAATATATATATTTCCATCACTGCTTCGGAAGAAAATAATTTTCGAATGTTTCAAAGACAGTTTGAAATTATTTGCTGATGATAATAATAAGAAAATATGAGTAAAAATAATAGGCAAATTTGAATCAAATATTTTATCGGTATTTTTCAAGGTTTTTTTTTTTATTGTTTTATTTATATTATCATCATCATTATTATAGTAGATACGTTTCTGCTGGTGGTACTGTCATCGTTGTTACTAGCTCTTTATATGTGTCATTATTATTGTTATTATTATTATTATTATTATTATTATTATTATTATTATTATTATGACTACTAAATATCAATTATATACTTAATACAGATAATAATTTTGGAAAATTAGAAATTATTTAAGAAGCACAGTATAATTATATTACATTGGAGGCAGTTTCATTTTGTAAACGCAGTCGTATTTGTGGCTTTCATTTTTAACGGAAAGTACGTAAATCATATTATGACTACTACTACTACTACTATTATTATTATTATTATTATTATTATTATTATTATTATTATTATTATTATTATTATTTAAAATTCTAAAAGGTTTTGAATTTTGTTAATAAAAAGAACATGAAACACGTCGATAAAGGTTCAAGAGTTATGTTCCCATACATTGTCGTTAAGCGCGCAAACTAAATCAGGAAATGCTTGGCGTTGTGGTCTCGATAATTCTCGTTGTATCCAAGAGCCATGAATAACAATGGCCATGTGAATTTTGTTTCAGCTTTATCTCGAATTAATAATATAAGAATTAATAATTTTCATTTATGTATTAGAAATAACATTAATTAATGTTTAACAAAACCCGAACATATGTTAATATTAACAGTTATTACTGAGCAACTAAAAAATAAAAATAAGTAGCAGTTTTATCAGCCAGTGATCAATTATAAACATTTCCGTTTAATAATAAACATCATATTTAATTACACCCTAAGTTTATAATTTATTATTTATGATACCATAAAAAATACTTGCGTTTGATTATATATTATTCTTTATTATATTATTATTATGTATTAAACTTTTTAAAACTATATGCAGAAGCGTTCAGTCATATTTAACATTACATTTTCTACAGAAAGACAGAACATCTCTAAATCTATTTAAAACTATTTAGAAAGTAAATTAAAATACTGCTCCTTCATAATTTTACTGTCAACGTTGCGGCTATTATAAATTATTTGGAAAATTATTTTATGTCTCTCTTTACATTTGCCCGAGTCAACATTTATTCCAAATGGTTTTAGGGTTTGTAAGTTGCGAATCCAAAACGCTTCTCGTTCAAGTCTGAAAAGGTCTGTTTCAGTTTTGGACTCGAGAATGGGTGTTTGTTCTATTGGGATTATTTCAAAATTATAATCCAATATATGACCAGGTAGGTTAAAGTGTTTGGCGACAGGAATGTCAACTTCAAGCCGTATTCGTGACAAGCAGTTCTGACTCGTAACATATTTTGGGATTGGCCGACATAATGTTTTCTACATGTTATCAGGTACACAGCATTTTTGGAATCTCAGTCTAGATTAGTTCGGATCTGATATTCACTTTTTGTTTGTTCGCTATTCAACGTAGACTGAGATTTTATACGTCGTGGAGCCTGCATCTTACAGATCGCTGTAGATTCGGTACCCAAGTGAGGTGGAATATTACTTTGGATTTTAGATGGCTTAAAACGTGTCTGATGGATCCAAGGGCTTTTCTGATTCTCTGACGTTTTAGATTTATTTTCCACAGAACTCGTTTTGAATAATCTCTCGATTTCATAAAATGGCTTCTTGGTTGCTTCTTCCAATTTTGTATTATAAATAGAGGCAAAAAATGGCGAAACCACAAACTTGCTAATTACATTTCCCCGTTAAACTTAAAGTCGTTGCCCTTTAAATGTAATTCACGTAATTCTATGATACTTTCGGTTGGTCTTTCTGAATCGGGGTAATTCTGGAACGCTCTCTCAGCAGATTCTAAACCGCATTCGATGTTTATGTTAGTGAACATGGAATCAATATCCAGGGTGACTAAAAATGAATTTGTTGGTATTTTTGGTTTTAGATATTTTAGATAAACTATCATCTGTATTTTTAACAAAAACTAGCTTGTCTCGGAGTCAATGCATTAGGAAATGTTACAAGATTCCGACCCACAGTCTGAGATAATTGATCGATCTGGTGGTATGTTAATATCTGTTCATGTATGTATGTGTGCATGCGCCCAGTTATGTATGCATGTATAGTATGTAAGCATGTAAGCATGTGTATTATTAAATAATGTATATATATATATATATATATATATATATATGTGTGTATGTATGTATGTAAGAAATTCAAAGAAAAATAAATGATAAACTTTTATTCCGAATTCTGCTGATGAAGCCTCCTAGTAGCCATTCTTGTCAGTAAGTGCTCTGTTTACTTTTAGTCAATGACTGTTGTTTGTTTTTGTGTGTGTGTGTGTGTGTTTGTGTGTGTATGTGTGTGTGTGTGTGTTTTCATATGCCACCTTTGCATAGTTTAGTTGGTTGAGAAAACAAAGGAAATTGTGGTAATAAACAGATCCGTCAAAGGGTGAAAGAATCGTTAACCGTTTATTTCTGTATATTATCACAAAACACTTACAAACTTTTTCTTTATGACTTATTTATTAAGTACGACACTCAACGTTTTGTGAAATGTGTTTAACGTGTTTGTCTTTTGTTTAGTGGCACCCTCCAGATCCTTTTATAGTAAAGCTATACTGATTGCTGTTAAAACCAAACCGGTCGGCCAGCATGCACGATATATACGTCTTCGGGTTAACTCCAACACATCTACAAAAATTTACATTCTAACCGATAAAAAACTGGATTTAATATCTAGCCGTGATTACGATATCGATTTTTTTTTTTTTTTTTTTTTTTTTTGACTGGTAAATTTAAAATTATAATAAAATTATTTTATAAACTTATAATTTTCAAAATATTTTAAAATTATTTTTTTAATTTATAATTTTCAAAATATTTTAAAATTACTTTTTTAATTTATAATTTTCAAAATATTCTAAAATTATTTTTTAAATTTATAATGCTCAAAATTATTTTTTTTATTAACTTACGGTATGTTGTTTTAGTGGTCAGAAACAATGTTAATTATTCACATCTTAGATACCCACATTTATATATATTGTTTCTTACCAGCAAAACAACATACCGTGAGTTACTATATATATATATATACACATATTTATATATATCTCTGTTCGTATTATTGCCAGTAGATTTTTTATGTCCTAGTGCAGTACATTAACATGATTTTACAAGTGATGCTCAGATTATGTGTGTGTGTGTGTGTGTGTGTGTGTGCGTGTGTGTATGTGTGTGTGAGGTAACTGGTTACTGTCATAAGCTTTATATATCAGCTTTATATATATATATATATATCAAAGTTTCGATCAGTTATTTACAAAACGGAAACTCTCAACCTTTCTTCTTTACATTCTTATTTTGTTCTCCTTTTAAACTTTCTTTTCTTGAACAATTTTTAAAATACAGTCCGGATATCTTATATAATTTGGAAAGGTCTACACATTTATGTTTTTACTGTTTATTTTTGATAAAACAATATTCTCAGTGTTACAGCGATTACCTGCAATAGTCATCCCGCCCGTCTCCGTTCATATCCTCCATCAACCACGAGCCTGAATATCCGGGGTCAAACCAGGTCACACCGCCATTAGGTGCGTTGTAGTTATACTGACTTTCACCCTGGGTTCCGGCCAATGCGCATGACAGCCATTTAAATGGGAAGCCTTTGGATGGACCGACAACTCTAGAATTATAATATTACATGTGTCAGTGTACATATATATACATATACATATATATATATATACCTGTCTGTCTGTCTGTCTATGTGTCTGTGGATCTATGTTTCAATATGTCTATATGTCTGTCTGTCCATCTATCAGTCTATCTAATTTTCTTTCTTTCTTTCTATCTTTATAATTACATATATTACACACCGTAACAACAAACAAACACACACATACACACACATATTTACCGTATACATACACAATAATGCATCTCCTTGAAGGACAAAAATGTAATAAAAATACATAGAGTGAAAAAAAAAAACAATCGTTGTGATGAAATCATACGACGGTCTATTTAAAATTTAATTTACACAAATATACCTGCACCAAAGATTTTGAACATTGTACAGCTGATTTTTAAGTCACCTTTAGTGAAGTACAACAGTATAATTTATTTAAAAAAGCGCCGAGTCGTGATTTAGGAGCAACAACAACATCGGTCTTCATGTGAGCTACTGGTAAGTGGTCGATAACCTGGGCGCTTGTCTTTTGTTTGTGCGATGAGTTGACTGGACACATTAAGGAGCGTTTGACTTTGACACCTTAACTTTTCAGTATTGGCAGAAAAAGACATGAATAAAAATTAATAAGGACAACATCCATTCCTCCTGAGAACGAAGTTGCTCTCCACCTACTGACCAACATCATACGGTAGCGAGCACGGGAGGAGCTGGCCAGTATCCCGAAGATATATGAAGAGGAGAGGAAGAAGTTTTTGACTGGGTATGGAGACGCAACACCACAGGACATAGCTTCCAAGCTGAGTATGTTTGAGGGCATCAAATCCAGATGGTCCCGACAGAGAGCGAAAAAGGTCCCGCAAACACCATAGGCAGCCATGAATGTACACCTGGAAGGCGAGTGGATCAAGACGCAGTTGGGATCCGATTCTGTCTATTACCGGACAAGAAGGGATCAATGTACTGGTGAACTTGCTTAAGGTGAAAGCTACTGGGATGAACTTGACATTTGAACCTAAAACTATGATCATGGATTTTGAAATCGCAGTGCACAATGTGATTCGTGATTTGATTCCATCTACACATCTGGAGGGATGCCTATTCCACTTCGGCCAAGCCCTGTTTCGGAATCTTCAAGAATTGGGCCTCCCCTCTGCTTACTGGTCCAGTGAGGAAGTACGCAAGTGGTTCCGTATGTTTGTTGGACTAGCGTTCCTTCCAGTTACTCGTGTTGTGGATGGATACAACCTTGTTGTGACCCACACACCGGATCTGCTAGCTTGCTTTCAGTTCAATGAGTACTTTCGTGATACATGGATTAATGGCAACTTTCCTCTGACGATTTAGAACCACTTCAGGAGCGACACTCCTAGGACGAACAACAACTGTGAAGGTTAAAAGAGCAGGTTGGCCAAGAGAGCAGTGAAACCACACCTGAACATACACGAGCTCATTCTCCTGTTCAAGACAGATAACGCCAACAAGGAAGCCCATCTGCTGGTGGACAGAAATCAAGGAAGTCCCGCCGCACCTAAGAAGACAAGCACAAGCTCTTCCAGCTGGGATTGGAGTACGTCACGTGTACCCGGGACACGGCTTCCTACTTGTCAGCTTGCGGTGGAGTGCTTTCTGGATCCTTTCATGTGTAGAGTGTGATTGATTGTCCTACAAACTGTGGACAAAAGTACATCAATTAAGGTGATGGGTCATCAATTAAGGTGACGGAACACCAATTAGTAAGGGTGAGAAATAAAATGCCAGAAATGGAACAACTGGCGGAGGCGTTTTTTAGGAGCAACAGCAACAACAACAACATCGGTCTTCTTGTGTGCTACTGATAAGTGGTCGATAACCTGGGCGCTTGTCTTTTGTATGTATTTTGTGCAATGAATGGACATCGGGTTTCGCTGGACGGATTAACGGATGTTTGACAGTGCAAGCGTCATACTTGTCGTATCTTAGCTACGCCACTGGTTACGTAAAAAGTAAAAGACAAAGTCACCTACGTTAAGCTGTTGTAACAAACCTGCAGTAGTCATTCTTCACTCCTTGTCTCTGCACATCCACCCAACCGTGAAACATGTTCGAGTAGCCCTTGTCAGTTATGTCCGTCCGTCTCGGCTTCACCGTGACGCAGGCGTCAGCCACAGTCAGCACACACAGGCAAAGAATAACAAACATGACTCTGTGCAGTCTGAACAAACAGGAATATGTGAGTGTTTGTTTATGTGTGTGTGTGCGCGTGTATATGCATATATATATACTTACATACATACATACATACGTACATAATATATAAACAGTGGTACCTTGACTTACAAGTGCACCAACTTACGAGCTTTCCGAGTTACGAGCAGTCGTCCGTGCGAGTTTCTGCTTTGAGTTGCGAGCTATAATCTGAGTTACGAGCGAGCTTCAGTTATGCCTCCGCCGTAGAAGCGTCTTTGTTGTGTTGTCCTCACGTTTCTTTTTTTCTTCTTTTTTTTTTTCTTTTCAGTCCATGGAACGTAAGCATTTTCAGTTAGGCCACGTTGTCTAATCTCCAAGATAA
>CM022673.1:26824760-26852260 GCA_012295275.1 Chrysomallon squamiferum | reverse complement strand
CTGGTTAAGAGTTAAAGCTATTTTCAAACCTTACAATTTATTATAGCAATCTCTGAGTGGTCACAGGATAAAGCTAATTTCAGACTGTACAATTTATAATAACAATCTCTGTATGGTCACTGGATAAAGCTACTTTCAAAGTATACAGTTTGTAACAGCAAACCTTTTAACTGGAATAGCAAAACGTGTTGTACAGACAGTCTGCTTGTCGAATTTTAGCCAGTGGTTGGAACTAGTTATATAGTGAACGTTCATAACGTCTAATAGTTTGCAGTTTACTGGTCATCACTTAAAGCTACTTTAACACATTTTATTTTATGCAGTTTCAGTGCACTATTATCACATCTGCTTTGAGAAATAAAATATAAATCATATGGACTGAAATAAAATATATATGGTACTGTTTGGTATAATTTACCTATATGACGTTTCAGGTAAATGTACTTGTTTTATTCTGGTTTTGATACCGCTGTCTATCTATCTGTCTGTCTGTCTGACTGTGTCTGTCTGTTTGTCTATATGTCTGTCTTTCTATATCCATGCATGCATGCATTCATCCATCCATCTGTCTATCCATCCATTCATTCATCCCTCTACTCTCTTTCAATTTGTCTGTCTGCCTGTCTACCAGTCTATCTCTTATGCTTAATTTACTCTGATTCTAAATTACTGAACTGTTTCGTTATCTCTATCAGTCTGTAGCACTCTGTATATATAAAAACACAGTAATACAAACACACACGTGTATTTGACATTAAAACGTGGCGTAATATGACTCTGTGAACGGGTGCGATACCAGTAGAAATGACGATATTTCACACCGATAATTTGCCGTTGATTGATATGATATAGTATAACACGTTTGATAAAAGCTCCTGAGTATTTGACATTAAAACATAGCGTAATATGACTCTGTGAAGTGGTGCGATACCAGTGCAAATGACGATATTTCACACTAAGATTTTTGTTGTTGATTGATATGATACAGTATAACACGACTGATAACAGCATATGGCGTTTTGTCATGACAATATGTTGAATCTTAATACAAAACTATATAAAAGTATAATTCAAAACCTTTACTTAAAAAAAAAAAAATTAATATTGGAAAATAATGACCTATACACTGGTAGTCGAAATGTTCACACAAAGTTCATTATTCATTCTTATCGATACACTAGAAAAAAATATTACGAAGTAAAATCATAAAACAAATCTATATATATATATATATATATATATTTATTTAAATAAATATAAAAATAATATAATGTCGATGCTAAGCTTTATCTCAGACTGCTATCCCAAGATGAACGTTATCTTCTTTTCTACAAATTTTTTCTCTTGGACCAAACTGAACGATAATATACTGACAGAAACTAATTAAGGCTTTATATTTATTTTTTATTTTCTGAATTAAATTTATTATCTGGTATTTATACTGTCATATTTGATAATGTTGATACGTGTAAAAAAAAAAAACGAGAAAGAAAGAAAAAGAAATTGAAAAATGAAATAAATAATTAAATAAATAAATAAATAATAATAGTAATAATAATATAAATAAATAAATAATAATAAAATAAAAGTATCTAAATAAATAAATAATTATAATAAAATAAAAAAATAAAATGAAAATAAAGGAAAGGCATGTTTGATATCTGTGTTATCGTAAAAAACTAAATTTTTGGACTATAAACTGATAGGTCCTGGTTTCGAATACATTTTCGTCAATAACAGTAAGAGGTACAAGAAATCATCACTTCTACAGAATGTTGTTGCACTAACCTACTAACTTGTTAAACTAAAGATAAATAGTTTAATTGAACGTTATTATTCATAAATAATGTAAATATATTGTGTTCTACATACGACCAACGTTTAATAAACATAAAGTTTACAACAAAAGCAACAGAAGAAAAGAATGAAAAATAAACATAAAATAAACAACAAATCACTAACCAGCTAACTAATTAACTAAATAAATAAATAATAAATAAATAAATAAATAATAATAATAATAATAACTATTATTATTATTATTATTATTATTATTATTATTGTTGTTGTTATTATTATTATTATTATTATTGTTATTATTATAATTATAATACAAATCGTCATGTGCTATATTAACTTGAAAACAATTATATAATAATTTCTGCAGATGCTGAATGAGGATTTTGATGAATAAATAAATAATCATTGTTTTCATTAAGATTTTTGTTTTGTTAGTTTTAACATTTTTCGGAAATATCACTGTCATACATATGCATTGTTTAACTTCTCCCGTTCATTCAGCATGCTGGCAGTTTGACATGTTAAACACAGATATTTGTTACAGACCTGGAGAAACGAGAAACCAGGTTTAACTGAAACAGAGACAGGCGTATTGTTATATGTGACAGTCAGCCCATCTATCAAGTGAACAGCAGATCAGAGAAAAACCACCAATCTGCATCAGTCGATCTAAATTTACATATAATTTGTTTTACGTCGCGTGGAATGATTTTGCACGATGCTCCTTGATTTACGGGTCGGAAATACAACAGATAACAAAACCCCCACTACAAAAACGTAACTGTTACAGCAATAACGTCATACTACTACTACATCTACTACTACTTCTACTTAGACCACCATAACCACCACCACTAATACTATTACTACAACTACTGTTAGTAATACAACTAATATTATTACTACTACAACTGCTACAACAACAGCAACATCAACATCTACTACTACTGCTACCACTCTACCACAAATAATAATAAAATGAAAAGAGATTTACTAAACAACTAAATATGAAAAATATGGATATTTTGTATTTTCGGTTATCGGATCGTTGTTATAATTATAAAGATAATTCCAGATAAAGGATTACTCCTACCAGTTAAGAGAAATTAAATTATCATGAATGATTTACGTACTTTCCGTTAAAAATGAAAGCACAAGTACCACTGCGTTTACCAAATGAAACTGCCTCCAATATAATATAATTATACTGTGCTTCTTAAATAATTTCTAATTTTCCAAAATTATTATCTGTACTACTTTACCTGTGAAGTATATAAGTGATATTTAATATATATATATATTCATTAAATTATATTTCTTTCACTTTCAGAGTGATCATAAGTGAAATGAAAAGAAAGAAACTGCAACAAAAATTATATAATTTATGAATAATTAATTTAGTGTAAATGAAATACTGCAATATTTTATTGTTTATTTATTATTATTATTATTATTATTATTATTATATGTTTTATTATAACTTTTATAAATTTTATATTCAGTATCTTAATTTGTTCTTATGTTGTTTTAAATCCATTTTGTTTCTCATTTAAACTTCCCATAAATTTGATGTGAAAGAAAACAGAAAGAAAAATGTAATATAATAATCTATTTTGGTATTTGGTAGCGTCAACTAATAATTGATAGAACTAACATCACGGTAGATGAAATAAAATGTTTCCCGGTATTTGTTTGATGACACACACACACACACACACACACACACACACACACACACACAAACACACACATGCAGGCACGCACTCACGAACACTGACCTTCTAACTTGATAATAAAGCATTGCTTTCGTCATTTATATAGAACTCAAAAAAACAAAAATATACATAAATATATATATATATATATATATATATTTCCCATCACTGCTTCGGAAGAAATTAATTTTCAAATGTTTCAAAGACACTTTGAAATTATGTGCTGATGATAATAATAAGAAAATATGAGTAAAAATAATAGTTAAATTTGAATCAAATATTTTGAATCAAGTTTTTTTTTGTTATTGTTTTATTTATATTGATTTGTCATCATCATCATCATCATCATTATTATAGTAGATGCGTTTCTGATGGTGGTCCTGTGATCGTTGTTACTAGCTCTTTATATGTGTCATTATTATTATTATTATTATTATTATTATTATTATTATTATTATTATTATTATTATTATTATTATTATTATTATTTAAAATTCTAAAAGGTTTTGAATTTTGTTAATAAAAAGAACATGAAACAACTCGTTAAAGGTTCAAGAGTTATGTTCCCATACACTGTCGTTAAGCGCTCAAACTAAACCAGGAAATGCTTGGCGTTGTGGTCTCGATAATTCTCGTTGTATGCGAGAGTCATGAATAAAAATGGCCATGTGAATTTTGTTTCAGCTTTATCTCGAATTAACGATCCTCATTCTTGTTTTGAACTGGTTCACTGTAAGAGACATGTCGCACTCCCACCACGTTTTATTGGTAAAGTCAGAGAAGGCGTTTGCGAACAGCTAGATTGTGAAATACTCCTTTACTCGACATTGTAAGCTTCCGTAATTTATCTTTTTAAGACCTCGAGGCTTGAGATAAGAATTTATAATTTTCATTTAGGTATTAGAAATAACATTAATTAATGTTTAACAAAACCCGAACATATGTTAATATTAACAGTTATTACTGAGCAACTCAAAAATAAAAATAAGTATCAGTTTTATCAGCCAGTGATCAGTTATAAACATTTCCATTTAATAATAAACATCATATATAATTACACCCCAAGTTTATTATTTATTATTTATAAAATCCATAAAAAATACTTGCGTTTGATTATATATTATTCTTTATTATATTATTATTATTCATTAAACCTTTTAAAACTATATGCAGAAGCGTTCAGGCATGTTTAACATTACATTTTATACAGAAAGACAGTACATCTCTAAATCTATTTAAAAGTATTTAGAAAGTAAATTAAAATATTAAAAGTGTTTGGCGACAGGAATGTCAACTTCATGCCTAATATCGTATTCGTGACAAGCAGTTCTGACTCGTAACATATTTTGGGATTGGCCGACATAATATTTTTTTACATGTTATCAAGTACACAAATTTTTGGAATCTCAGTCTAGGTTAGTTCGGATTTGATATTCACTTTTTGTTTCTTCGCTATTCAACGTAGACTGAGATTTTATACGTCGTCGTGGAGCCTGCATCTTACAGATCGCTGTAGATTCGGAACCCAAGTGAGGTGGAATATTACGTTGGATTTTAGATGGCTTAAAATGGGTCTGGTGGTTCTAACGGTTTTTCTAATTCTCTGACGTTTCAGATTTAATTTTCCACAGAACTCGTTTTGAATAACGTCTCGATTTCAGGGCGCAAAATAGGAGTGAACAATCCTCATTAAAATTTTCTTTGTTACTTGAATTTCTGTGAAACCTAAAGACATGAGATTTAACGATACCTTTATGATGGGTATGAAATGATATAAAAAATGGCTTCTTGGTTGCTTCTTCCAATTTTGTATTATAAATACAGGCAAAAAATGGCGAAACCACAAACCTGCTAATTACATTTCCCCGTTAAATTTAAAGTCGTTGCCTTTTAAACTTAATTCACGTAATTCTATGATACTTTCGATTGGTCTTTCTGCATCGGGGTATTTTTCGAACGCTCTCTCAGCAGATTCTAAACCCGCATTCGATGTTTATGTTAGTGAACATGGAATCGATATCCAGGGTGACTAAAAATGAATTTGGTGGTATTTTTGGTTTTAGATATTTTAGATAAAAGATCATCTGTATTTTTAACAAAAACTAGCGTGTCTCAGAGTCAATGTATTAGGAAATGTTATAAAATTCCGATCCACAGTCTGAGATAATTGGTCGACCTGGTGGTATGTTAACATCTGTTCATGTATGTATGTGTGCATGCGCCTAGTTATGAATGCGTCTAGTTATGTCATCACAAAACACTTACAAGCTTTTTCTTTATGACAGATTTATTAAGTATGACACTTAACGTTTTGTGAAATGTGTTTAACGTGTTTGTCTTTTGTTTAGTGGCATCCTTGAGATCCTTTTATAGTAAAGGTATACTGATTGCTGTTAAAACCAAACCGGTCTGCCAGCATACACGACATCCACGTCTTCGGCAGATCTCCAACACATCTACAACAATTTACATTGCAACCGGTAAAAAACTGGATTTAATATCTAGCCGTGATTACGACATATGATTTCTTTTTTCTTTTTTTGACAGATACTTTTAAAGAAGTTTTTTTATGCCATAGTGCAGTACACTAACATTATTTACAAGTGATGTTTAAAATATTTGTGTGTGTGTGTGTGTGTGTGTGTGTGTGTGTGTGTGTGTGTGTGTGTGTGTGTGAGGTAATTGGTTACTGTCATAAGATATCAGTTTTATATATATATATATATATATATATATATATCTTATTTATATTTTCTGATGATTTACAAAACGGAAACTCTCAACCTTTCTTCTTTACATTCTTAGTTCGTTCTCCTTTTAAACTTTCTTTTCTTGAATAATTTTCAAAAATTCAGTCCGGATATCTTATATAATTTGGAAAGGTCTACATATTTATGTTTTTACTGTTTATTTTTGATAAAACAATATTCTCAGTGTTACAGCGATTACCTGCAGTAGTCATCTCGCCCGTCTCCATTTTGTCCTCCATGAACCACGTGTTTGAATATCCGACGTCAAACCAGGTCGTGCCGCCATTAGACGGGTTGTAGTTGTATTCACTTGCACCCTGGGTTCCGGCCAGTGCGCATGACATCCATCTAAATGGGAAGCCTTTGGATGGGCCGACAACTCTAGAATTATAATATACATGTGTCAGTGTGTATATATATATATATATATATATATATATATATATATATATATATATGTCTGTCTGTCTGTCTATCTATCTGTCTGCCTGTCTGTATATGTGTCTATGCATCTATGTATCAGTCAGTCTGTATGTCTATTTGTATATCTGTCAGTCTGTCTATCTGTCTGTCTGTCTGTCTATCCATCTAGCTATTTTTCTTTCTTTCTTTCTTTCTATCCATATAATTACATTTGTACACATCGTAACAACAAACAAACACACACACACACACACACACACACACACACACACACAGACATTTACCGGATACATACATAAAACTATGTCTCCTTAAAAGACACAATGTAATAAAAATACATAGAGGGAAAAAACAATCGTTATGATGAAATCATAGGACGGTCTATGTAACATTATTTAAAATTTAATTTACAAAAATACCTGCACCAAAGATTTTACAGCTGATTTTGAAGTCACCTTTAGTGAAGTACAAGAATCAAATTATTTTTAAAAAAACTCGGGGGCGTGTTTTAGGAGCAGCAGCAACAACAACAACAACATCGATCTTCTTGAGTGCTACTGGTAAGTGGTCGATAACCTGGGCGTTTGTCGTTTGTCTGTGTGATGAGGGGACATCGGGTTTCGCTGGACGTATTAACGGGTGTTTGACTTTGACACCCTTAACTTTTCAGTACTGGCAGAAAAAGACATGAATAAAAATTAATAACGACTGCTGTGTTGGTGCCGAAGAAAGAGATTATAAGGAGAAAAGCACTCATCATTAAACGGACTAAATCACACCACAATCCGTGGTACGTCTCTCGTTTAAACATTTTTCTCCAAAATATTTTGGCTCCTTTCAAAAATACAAAACAAAACAAACAAAATTCACCAAGCTCAGGGAACGTATCGAGTAACATCAGAATTCTTCTTTTTTATTATTATTAATTTTTTTTTCCTAATATATTGTAACATATAATCTTATAACCCACAAATAAACGTAGAGAGCAAGAGTTATGTTTCCCTTGTATCTTCTTCATTTAGTGCGATTAGTTAAAAAATTGTTGAATAATTTAAACGCTAATAAGTATTTAATGCGTTTAGTTTTAAGTTTAATGGGTTAATTTTGAGGCAAACACTGTAACTGCGCCCCTGTCTAGAATCATAAAAATCAGCTCATAAATACCAGTCACGTTTAACGTAAACAGCTCAGTGGGGCCCTCTTCGGGTGACGCCCAATGCAAGCGTCATACTTGTCATATCTTACCTACGCCACTGGTTACGTAAAAAGTAAAAGACAAAGTCACCTACGTTCAGCTGTTGTAACAAACCTGCAGTAGTCATTCTTCACTCCTTGTCCCTGCACATCCACCCAACCGTGAAACAATTTCGAGTAGCCCTTGTCAGTTATGTCCGTCCGTCTCTGCCTCACCGTGACGGTGACATCAGCCATAATCAACACACACAGGCAAAGAATAAGAAGCATGATTCTGTGCAGTCTGAACAAACATGAATATGTGAGTGTTTGTGTATGTGTGCGTCTGTATATATATATATATATATATATTTAAACATTTGCACAGTCGTATACATACATAAATCCATACATATCCACACACACACACACACACAGACAGAGGTACCTTGACTTACGAGTTTTCCGAGTTACGAGCAGTCACCGGTTTTTTACCTTGAGTTGCGAGCTACAATCTGAGTTACGAGCGAGCTTCAGATAACATGCCTCCGCCAGTTGGAGAAATGAACAACACCGCAGCAGCCCACGTCACACGGTTACCTCGCCGTGGAAGCATCTTTGTGTTGTTGTGCTCGCGTTTCTTTCCCCCCCTTTTTTTTCAGTCCATGGAACGTAAGCATTTTCAATTAGCTCAAGTTGTCTCATCTCCAAGATAAATACACTTTACAAAACCAATTTATTTCTTTACATTCTCTTTTATTTTGTTTTTGTACAATGTCCGTCATTTATACATATATTTTTCTTATTTAAAAACGATTAATGGTATTTCAATTAGAAAAATTGGTTTGAGAAACTCGTAAGTCAAGGTACCACTGTACACACACACACACACACACACACACACACACACACACACACACACACACACAAGTTTACATTTTGAAAATAATGTTTAAGAGCAAGTAAAGTCTTTTTATAAACTGGTAAAATAATAGTTTTGTTGAAATAAAGTATGAGGTAAAACAAGTATAAGTGTCTAAAAAAAAAAAAAAGTGTATATATGTATAATGTAGTTTGTAAGAACAAATTCTCCAAATAAAAAAATAAAAAAGAATTAGTAAGTCAGGTTATTAAAAAAAAAAAAAAAAAAAAAAAAAAAAAAAAAAAAAAAAACTTTTCTTTTAAAGGTAGTAATTTAGATTCAGTTAAAATCTACATTTTTTAAATCGCATCACTCTGTGACTATGTATGTGTGTGTATGTGCGTGCGTGTGTGCGTAAATGTATGTAAAACAGAAAGAAAAAAAAGTAAATATATAATCATATATATATATGTATATGTGTGTATGTATGTATGTGTATATGCATATGACTTACCGTGATGGTTTTCCACTATCAAATGTTGTAATGAACTAAATGACACTTATATATATAATTTATTTTTTACTGTAAACAATATAAAAAGAAGTATGGATTATACGAATTGCACTGATGTTTACTGATTTTAAATAAAGAAATAAAAAATGTATTGCCTCTTTAAATATTTCATTTTGAGAGAGGGACAGTCACATACGCAAAACCAACCAACAAAACAACAATAAATAAACAAATAAATAAATATTTGTTATTGTGTGTGTGTGTGTGTGTGTGTGTGTGTGTGTGTGTGTGTGTGTGTGTGTGTGTGTGTGTGTGTGTGTGTGTGTGTGTGTGTTCCAACAGAACGATTACGAGCTAAGCTGGTGTGAGGGGGAGAGATTAATTAATTACAACGATTCACTGCTGCTGACAGAAAATTGTAAACAATGTCGCTGACGTAATAAAATGTGTCTGACGATTTACTTCTGAGTAAACAAGGTTATTAGACATAAATAAAACATTTTATTATTCTTTTCATGAGCTTGAAACGAGTTCTACGTGGACAGCGTGACATTCAGCAAATTTTCCTGCACCTGAGTTTATCAATCAAAAAAAGAAAGTTACTGAACCATAGCACACTCATGTTGTATTTCAAATTGCTCCTCCTCAACCATGGCTGGGAGGTTTTTTTTTTTTTTGTTTTTTTTATAATAAACTGTTTGACTAATTTATAATTTAAATTTTTAGCAAACTGTTTGACAGTAATGCTGGTTAAGAGTTAAAGCTATTTTTAGATTCCACAATTTATAGTAGCAATCTCTGAGTGGTCACTGGATAAAGCTAATTTCAGACCGTACAATTTATAATAGCAATCTTTGAGTGGTCACTGGATAAAGCTAATTTATAATTGCATCTTTGTGTGGTCATTGATAAAGCTACTTTCAAAGTATACGGTTTGTAACTGGAATAGCAGACACTTCCAAGCTCTACAGTTTATAATAAGAGAATGTTGATCTGTCAGTGGCTAAAGCTGCTTTCACACAAAACGTGTTGTACAGACAGTCTGCTTGTGGAATTTTAGCCAGTGGTTTGAACTACTGAGATAGCGAACGTTTATAATATCTAACAGTATACAGTTTACTGGTCATTACTTAAAGCTATTTTAAGACGTTGTATTTTATGATAACAAATTACTCCATATTTGGTCAACGGCTAAAATTAATTTAACACTTTTAGTTTAAAATGTTTACTGCATAGTGATTAATGACTAAAGGTAATTTAACACGTTACATTTTATAACAACGATCTTTTTGGTGGTCAGTGGCCCAAGATAATTTAACACCATATTTATGAAAACAAACACCGGACTATTAGATCATGTGTCAGTGGCCAAAACTACCATTCTATGGACATGTACAATAACAAACTGATCAATACGAATGTTGTATTGTCTGTTATTAATCGTGTGTAGAAGGTCAGCTTCTAGTATCGGCAGCGGTCAGTAGTGTACATATATACTCAGTTGCAGTGCAGTTTCAGATAAATGACGTTTCAGTTAAATGTACTTGTTTTGTTCTGGTTTTGATACCGCTGTCTATCTCTCTGACTGTCTTATTGTGTCTGTCTCTGTTTCAATATCCATGCATGCATTCATCCATCGATCTGTCTATCCATTTATTCATTCATCGCTCTACTCTCTTTCTATTTGTCTGTCTGTCTGTCTACCAGTCTATCTCTTATGCTTAGTTTACTCTCTGATTCTAAATTACTGAACTGTTTTGTTATCTATCAATCTTATCAATCTGTATATATAAATATAAAAACACAATAATACAAACACACACGTGTATTTAACATTAAAAAATGGCGTAATATGACTTTGTGAAGTGGTGCGATACCAGTAGAAATGACAATACTTTACACCAACATGTATGCCGTTGATTGACATGATACAGTATAACACGTTTGATAAAAGCACCTGCGTATTTGACATTAAAACATGGCGTAATATGACTCTGTGAAGTGGTGCGATACCAGTGTAAATGACGATATTTGACACTAAGATTTTTGTTGTTGATTGAAATGATACAGTATAACACGACTGACAAAACCATATGGCGTTTTGTCATGACAATATGTTGAATCTTAATACAAAAATATATAAAAGTATAATTCAAAACCTTTACTTTGCCGTTGACTGATAATCTATCTCTGTATCTATATATCTGTCTACCTATAAATATATATATATATATATATATATATATATATATAATATAGTATAATACGTTTAATAAAAGCATATGGCGGTTTGACATGGCAATATGTTGAATCTTGATACAAAAATATATAATTCAAAACTTTCATTAACTAGTTGTATAAATATATATATATATATTCTGGCATTCAGCGTAAAAGCGACAGGCATACACATACACACACAGACACACGCAGAGAGAGAGAGAGAGAGAGAGAGAGAGAGAGAGAGAGAGAGAGAGAGAGAGAGAGAGAGAGAGAGAGAGAGAGAGAGAGAGAGAGAGAGAGAGCTATACAACTATTTCATGAAGCTTTTATCAATTTTATCCATTTTGATAAAAAATAATCAGAATAACCTGTTAATCTTTTATTTATTTATTTATTTATTTATTTATTGTTGTTTTGTTGGTTTTTTCGGTGTATGTGCATGTATGTTTATTTCATTTGATATTTTCTTATTTCCATTGTGTTATTTTATGGAGAAGAAGATGAAAAATTAAAGTCAAATGAAAGATGAAGTACTATAAAACACACACCATAAAGGGAAGTAAACGCTGTAACCAGAAAATGTTCATTTTCATTTTTTCTTTCTTTTCCTTATTTTCTTTATTCTTCCTTTTGTCAGTTCTTTAATGTATTTTTTAACTCGTGAACTGAAAAGGAAACTAAGAAAAATATAGCAATGGATATACGCTTTGGTTTCCTTATATTACTAATATAAATATATGAAAATAACTGTTCATAATCAAAACATTTTTGTAAGCAAACAACTAGTCTAGTTTGAACAGTGTTTTGTTTTAACAAAATGGATTTCAGGAAAATATTCATCTCGTTGGTCTGTAAGTCATTATACTGCAGTTGGATATAATTATCATTATTGGATATATATATATATATATATATATATAATTACAATACTAAAACCTGAAATATCAACAAAATTGGATCAAATGGTTAAAAAATAAATAAAAATTAAATATTTTTATTTGTTTCAGTTTCAGTTCTTGTTTTCGCTTCGGCCCAGGCGTGCTGCAGTTGTGGACATGGATCAGGCTCCGGTTCTGGTTCCAGTTCAGGTTCGGGTTCGGGGTCAGGTTCCGGTCACGACAAAAAATAATTGGTACGAACTACATCTATAAAGAACAGATGGCAAGTACATGTTTTAATCGTGTCTTCTTTTCTCTCTCTTTTATTTATTTATTTATTTATTTATTTATTTGTACACGATCTTTCAATATAGTAATTCATATATATTTTTTTTTTTTTTTTCTTTCATAAAACAATAAAGAAGAAAGATAAATTTACAAAATATGAAAAATATGGATATTTTGTATTTTCGGTTGTCGGATCGTTGTTATAATTATAACGATAATTCCCGATTAAGGATTACTCCTACCAGTTAAGAGAAATTAAATTATCATGTATGATTTGTGTACTTTCCGTTAAAAATGAAAGCACAAATACCACTGAGTTTACCAAATGAAACTGCCTCCGATGTAATACAATTATACTGTGCTTCTTAAATAATTTCTAATTTTCCAAAATTATTATCTGTACTACATAAGTATATAAGAGACATTCTTAAAAAATTATATATATATATTCCCTTAAATTATATTTCTTTCACTTTCAGATTGATCATAAGTGACCAGAAAAGAAAGAAACTGCAACACAAATTTATATAATTTATGAAAAATTAATTTAGTGTAAATGAAATACTGCAATATTTTATTGTTTATTTCTTAAATTATTATTATTATTATTATTATTATTATTATTGTCTGTTTTATTATAACTTTTTTTAATTTTGTACTTTGAAATAAAAATAAATTTTATATTCAGTATCTTAATTTGTTCTTATGTAGTTTTAAACCCATTTTCGTTCTCATTTAAAATTCTAAAAGGTTTTGAATTTTGTTAATGAAAAGAACATGAAACAACTCGTTAAAGGTTCAAGAGTTATGTTCCCATACACTGTCGTTAAGCGCTCAAACTAAACCAGGAAATGCTTGGCGTTGTGGTCTCGATAATTCTCGTTGTATGCGAGAGTCATGAATAAAAATGGCCATGTGAATTTTGTTACAGCTTTATCTCGAATTAACGATCCTCATTCTTGTTTTGAACTGGTTCACTGTAAGAGACATGTCGCACTCCCACCACGTTTTATTGGTAAAGTTAGAGAAGGCGTTTGCGAACAGCTAGATTGTGAAGTTCTCCTCTACTCGACATTGTAAGCTTCCGTAATTTATCTTTTTAAGACCTCGAGGCTTGAGATAAGAATTCATAATTTTCATTTATGTATTAGAAATAACATTAATTAATGTTTAACAAAACCGAACATATATTAATATTAACACTTATTACTGAGCAACTCAAAAATAAAACTACGAATCAGTTTTATCAGCCAGTGATCAATGATAAATATTTCCATTTAATAATAAACATCATATATAATTACACCCAAAGTTTATTATTTATTATTTATGATACATAAAAAATATTTGCGTTTGATTATATATTATTTTAATTTCCAGACAGGGTATGTACCCACTGTCTGTAATTCCTGTCAACAGGAAGGTACATAACTTAAAATCTATTATCTTGAGTGACAAGACTAGACAATATTCAGCAGTTATTTCTCAAAATCAGATTTAAACAAAAATTCAGACAAATATTTGATTCCTGCTAACTGATAACATTAAATTGTTGAAGTGTCTTTGTTGAACATTCATTCATTCATTCATTCATTTTGTTCTTAGAAATGTAAAATAATCATATTTATAATAACATATAAAAATACCAAAACCCAGTTGTCGCCATCAAATTTATGCAAATGAGAAATATTAATTTACTTTTTATTTACCTTCAAAGGTTATAATACTTACAAAATAATCTATCGGAATTTTAACACATGTTCTGTGCAGTGACTGTGTCGTGTGTTCATTCTTTTTGTTTTATCTTCAGGCTACAAGGGGTCTTTATTGGCTACAAAAATATCAAGCTGATCCAGACTGCCGGTCTTATCATGGATGATGAACCTTTCATTCATTTCGACATTGAGTTAGACGTCATAGTTTTTAAACCAACAGTTGGCTGCATGTTGAAGGCCACTGTAAACAAGGTCAGTGTTGACCACGTGGGCTGTCTTGTCCAAGGACATTTTAATGTTTCCCTGCCAAGACCAAGAGAGTCCAATGGCAAATGGAAAGGCAGTGAGCTGAAACTTGAAGATGAGTGCATTTTTGTCGTCGATAACATCTATACACGCAACAGGGTGTTATCCATGCAAGGACATTTGCATAAGTGGGTACATTTTCCTTTCTTTTTTCCTTTTTTTTCTTTTTTTTCACAGTAAATAAATTTATCCCCAGTGACAGGTTTAGTTTGGAAATGAAAATACTAAAATGGTTTTGTTTATTTGAAAAAAAAATTCTGCATTATTTATTTTGTTATTTTACTGAGCTGGTAAATTAAAATGAACTCTTTTGTTCTGAAATGTTTTCTGAAAAATATGAAATATTTGTGTTTTTTTAACTGTCCGGTTGAAATGAATTGATAATTTAGAGTTTGATTTTACAACAAAAATCCAATTCCCATTAAAAAATAAAATTAAGATTAATACAAAAAGGTTGAATTGAAATAACATTTGGATGTTTTGATTCATTTTGATAACTAATTTAATGTTTTGAACTTGGCTTGCAATTTATAAATTATCCAATTTATTTATTACTGTATCTATTACCTCCTTGAAAATTAATTTAGTTTTAACATTTTATTGGTAACTGTCAAAGTAAACCATCAAGATTAAAGCTAGAAACTGAAATGTGTAATTTTCATCTCATTCTGTGATTAGTGACTAGGAATAAATGCAGCAGTCTGCAAATCAGAAGTTAAGAAAGAGATTTAAATTATTGTGATTTTTCTTCTTCAGAAAATTGTCTGGTCACACTTCAGAGAAACTGATAACAGAAGACAGACTGAATAATAACAAAGACACTGAAAATGATGAAGAAGAAACTAAAACGGACAGTAGTGTATCAGTTCCTGTGAAAAAGAAACATAAGAAAAGTTTAAAGAATTCAGAAGAGATCGTAGAAGATGTCAGAGAAAGTGTTCCAGAGAAAAAGAAGAAAAAGAAAAAGAAACATAAACATAAACATGATTGAATAACAAAATAAATTTTTCTGTTGTCTTTTAAAAGTGTGTGTCTATGTGAGATGACACCCAACATTTGAATGTTAATGATTATTAGATTTCCATTATTTAACAACAAACATTTTATTTTTTTATTAAGCTTTTAATTTTTTTAAATTTTATTTTAATTAATATAATAATAATTAATATTGAGGTAGGTTTCAAAATCAATGAAGTAAACACAGCTAAATTGCCATTTTTCATCTGCAACAGATCCAGAATCTGTAATTGCTGTTACCTGTTTTTTAATAGACCAGTGATGAAATTATCTGTTAGCTCTGTTTCTTACAACAAACTATTATACCACAGCCAGTGCTTGCTGATGTAGGGCTGCATGTGTGATGTATGAAGATTTGTACCAGACAGGGTTGGTATCGCACAGAAGAAATATCATTTCTAAATGGCATGGAATAAAAAAAAAAACTAAAAAGCTAAAACCAATCAAAACCTAACTGCATATTTAAACTGTGATGATGCACGTTGAATATATCATTTATTTATTTCCAAAGAATTTAATTTAATATAAACCATAATACTTGCAGGATTTAACCAAACTTGGAAGCTTCACTGAAATGTATAGTTTTGTAACTTGCAAAAATCAGTTTTTATAAGAATGTATAACGTTTTTATGCTGATTTATTCAATTGTAAAGCAAACACTCCAGAGCATGTAATATTTGTTTTGGTAAGGTTAAAATAATTTTCAGTTGTTTGCACCTGATCTTGTTTGTTACAGACTGAGTCTACAGAGTTATCCTCCTTTAAAAATGGATAAATCTACAAGGACTTGATAATGCGTAATTATTATCGGAGTTTATGTTTCCTGTTAGTTTTTATTTATTTTTTTCATAATTTCATCAAATTACACTTTTGTTTTATTCTGTTACACAAATTTCTTATTATAGGATGTTTTTAATGAGGTATAAAAACTATTTACTTTCAGATTTTCTAGCACATAAGCTGGTTAGAAAACTAATATTTAAAAAAAAATAAAAAAAAATTTAAAGATTGCTCTGCTCTGATAATAATTTTTAAATTAATATATAAAGTTCGTAAACGAATGTGATAAAAAAAAATTATTAATTTTAAATGATGCGTATAATCATGGTGGGGAAATTCCAGCCAAAATCTAAATGTTTCTACCATTAATTTTTATTATTTCTTAAACAATTATTATTATTATTATTATTATTATTATTATTATTATTATTATTATTATTATTATTATCATCATCATCATCATCACATTTTTTCGCAATACATTAAAATTGTTACTGTAAAAAATAGGAACAGTCTTTTTACAAATAATTAGAATAATTGTTTATCATCCATGCGCCAAAACTGAGACTAAAATTCTTAAATGATTCGATTTTACTGCTACAACTGAACCAGTATTGTTTTAATATTGTTGCTATACATATCTATCTTTCCTTGAACCTGTCCCATACCCCCAGTCCAGGAGCCACCCACTAAACTCCCCATGCAGTAAACATTAATAATAATTATTTGAAAGTAAAACAAACACGAAGTAAACATGCATAATATTTAATGACAAACTGTTATTTAAACTGGACTGTGGAAACAACTAGTATAGGCCATTAAACGAAAGGCACAAATCTGGTTATAACAGTACGCTGTATGAGGACAAAATATTGCACAATATTACAGAATATTGCCATGTAGTAATAACACTGTACCACAATGTAGACAAAATACTGCAAAATATTTCCATTTAGTAACAACAATCTGCTAGTGAAGACAAAATACTGAAAAAAATAATTTCCATTTAGTGGTAAGTGTACTGTAATGAAAATAAAATATTGGAAAATATTTCCATTTAGTAATAATAAGTGCATCAAAACGAAGACCAAACACTGTAGTATGTTTCTATTTAGTAATAATCGTCTACTATAATGAAGATATGTAGACATAACATTGAAAAATATTTCCATTTTGGTAATAACATTGCGAACACATTTGGACAAAAATTATTGCAACAAAATTTCCATTTTGATTATAACTGTTTGCTAAAATATCGAGATCAATGATTACAAAATATTGCTATTTTGATTATAACGATGAAAATTATGTAGATAAATTAAGGCAAAACATTTCCATTTTCATAATAACGTGCTTGAAAATCACACTAACACTAAAGTCGCTGCAAAAATACATTTGATGAAAATGTTACGTGAAGTTATGGAGAAAATCATGCCAAAAATTATTCATGGTTATTAATAATAATGCTAAATAAGAAAACAGTGAAAATATTTCAACACTGATAATAACTGGGCACTATACATACACAAATTAATTGAAAATATTTCAAAAGGTAATTATGGTGATAAATTATTGAAAAATATATATACGTTAATTATGTGAATTTCAAGTCAAAGAATAAACGGTCAGAATTTCGCACATAAATAGTCCAAAATTTGTTCAAAAAGGCACTGTAAAATCAGTTATGATTCTATTGGTATATATATATATTTAGACTGGAATGTATTCAGATATATATATATATATATAAAACTTTATTTGGTAAATGTGTTGCAAAGCTGATTCCATTTAGTACTTCTCTGAATTGTGGTTTGTTTTAACTTTCTGACTTAAAACTTCACTATTCAGCATGAATCGTACATTCGGTACAATGCTTGGTTACAGATTTTTAAATATCAAAACCCGCCCTACCAGTAGCTTCTATCATTCGTTTTATTTACAGTTATATAAATAAAATTTTTAAAAATAAAATTAAATGATGTGAATCATTTTAAACATTAAAATGTGAAAAATAAACTGGAATGTATTCAAGTAAAAATAAGTTAAATGTTCTGGTATTAAACTTTGTAATTTGATGTTGAAAGATGTCATTCTTTTTTTTTTTTTTTTTTTTTGGCACAAATATTTTTTAAACAAGCGATACATGATTTACATTTTTTTTTTTCTAGCTAGCTCAACAAAATGTAAATAAAAATGTTTTTTACTCGCTTATTTGATAACTGTAGTGTTGACTAAAACAGGTATTAAGTTCATCAGTTTGAAGAAGATGAAGAAAAAAAAGAAGAAGATGACGATAAAGAAGAATAGAAGGAGAAAGAGAAGAAGAAGGAAAGAAATAAGAAACGAAAGAAGGAAAAAAATAATTGAAAATCTATCCATTGACGTTTCCGTCGAATAATCCATTTGTCGAGCTGATTATTCCCAGATCGTGATCAAGAACCGTTTCAGTCTGGAAGTCTGACAGATCTTCAGGTAAAACACACTGACCACAGTCCTGGGAGCTCTCCACAATGACGTCACTGTAGGCGCCACCCGCCGGGCCAATCCCAATGGAAGGATAACTTCGACAAGAAGGGACGTCACACCGAATATAACTGGCTGGGGTTATCGGCCCTGCTGGCAGCTGTTGGCCGCAACTCCCTCCGTTAATGGCAGCGCTGTTCCTGTGAGATCCGTACGAATGACACTGACTTGGCAAAGAGACGCTGAGATGGTGCGGATACCCTGAAAGCTGGTTCTGATGAAACACGTGCTCGAAAGGCGGCGGAGTGTCCCCCATGGACGACGTTATCGGCTGAAAGGAGCAAGAAAACGAATCGGACGATATCGGAGACGGGAACTCAACTTGGTTCTCGTACATCAGCTGATAGGGCTTAGGAAACGAGGAGTCCGGCAGAAGTGTTCGAGGATTCAACTGCAGACACCCCGCCACCATGTTCATAGTGTTCTGCGACATCCCCTTCGACAGAGCCTTGGCGAACGAAACGCTGTCGGGACGAATGCCGCTTTTCAAAATGTCCGCCAGCGTGTAGATGTAATTTCTGGCCAACCTGAGCGTCTCTATCTTCGACAGCTTCTGAGTTTTCGAATAGCAGGGAACGTGCTGCCGGAGTTCGTCCAGTGCGTGGTTTAGTCCGTGCATTCTGTTTCTCTCGCGCGCGTTCGCTTTGACCCTGCGCACTCGCAGTTTGGCTTGGCGCGCTTTTGTCATGCGCTTTTTCTTCGGTCCCTCTTTTTGGGCAATTTCAGCTCGTCCGTTTTTTCCTTCGCTTTGCGAGATTTGTATTTTTTGCACTCCTGTTTGTCCGCCTCCGACGCCTTCGAGTCTGTGTCGCACGTCGTGGAATCCGGCTGGTCTTCGGATTCTGTGACGTCGTCGTCGTTGTCGTTGTCGAAGTCGAAGCATCTGTCATCATCGTCGAGGTCAGACATGTCTTTTGTGAGACCATGTTCGAACGACATGTCGCTTCCGGACTTAATAGGCATAATTCTGAAATCACAAACAAATAGATATGAAATACGTTTGTTCATAGAAATATTAAATAACGAAGTGAAAATAGATGCAGATATTTATAAATATGACACGTGAATGAATACAAGGAAAATAAAACTGGAATTTAAAATAAAAAAATGTAAATGAGGTAAATATATGCAGGAATAAATAAATAAATATGAAAGTTATATATGTATATATATATACAAATATGTGATGAAAATAAAAATGGCAATCTCTCTCTCTCTCTCTCTCTCTCTCTCTCTCTCTCTCTCTCTCTCTCTCTCTCTCTCTCTCTCTCTCTCTCTCTGTGTGTGTGTGTGTGTGTGTGCGCGAATAAAAATATGAAAACATGAATATCAATAAATATGCATTTAAAATGATGACGGGCATAGATACATAAATAAATGCATGGATAGTGATTTAAAAAACAACAAACAAACAAAACATGTACTGAACAAATGTTCATGACACATTTACCTTAAATAAAATAAAATAAAATAACAACAACAATAATAATAAATAATAAATGATCTTTGTATTACAGTTTCATCAAATTCTAATGTGTTTTTGAACAATTGAAATAAGAATGAAAAATTACGGAATTCATTAGTATGGATGCATTTTTCCTGTAATTTTAAAATTTTTAAAATTTAGTTTTTTATTTCTCAATAGTAAATTATTTTCCTTTAATTTAGTATGTATTTATTTATTTTATTCATTAATTAGTTAACTGCTTTATTAAACATGAGATATTTTTAACTAATTTATATATAACTCATCACGTAAAAGAACAAGGGTTCCAGTCTTATTTTTATTTTAAAAAATACAAAATGTATTAAAATTTTATTTTTTTTTTCAAGTGTATATTTGTTATTATGTACAACTTTTTTTTAGATAAAACCCTTATTGCCTTTCAGTTATTGAAACTCTCTCTCTCTCTCTCTCTCTCTCTCTCTCTCTCTCTCTCTCTCTCTCTCTCTCTCTCTCTCTCTCTCTCTCTCTCTCTCTATTATTTTAACGATGCAATTATTTCTATCATAAACTTATTATTTGTCAAATAAAATGCTAAAATAGACGTCCATTATGTTTGTTAGAAAAAATTAAGAGATTTATTAAGTAATTATGCATTACATTTTATTTTTATTTTTATTTTTATTTTTATTTTTATTTTTATTTTTATTTTTATTTTTTGATTATCTAGTTTTTCATTTACTGGTGTTATAAATATAAAAAAAAAAAAAAAACAACAACAACAAAACAACAATAATAATAATAACAACAACAACATATAACAATAATAACAGTAATAGTAATAATGAATAATGACAACAGTATCAATAAGCAAACACAACAACAGGAGCGATGAACAATTATCTTACTAACAAAACTTATAAATCAAAATTTTCAGTCTCCGATCCCCAACGAAAAATGAAATAGCTTTTTAACTTCACTCAATTAAAGACATTTCCTTCTTCTGGTTAATTTTTTCCTGTTAACTTAGTGAATGAACAGAGAAAATTAATGCGACTCTGACTGTAAACAGTGACAGATGCGCATCACTTTTAAATGATTAGGAGTGCGTTCCGCGTGACTGCGCCGCCATATTCGCGGCACGCGCCGCTGTTATCAAAAGAAGAGCAAATAACTCGTCCTACCCGAGGGACCTTCCCACTACTCGTCAAGCAAGCGACAGATCGGTTGTTGAGACTGACATTAAAAAGATGGGTCGGGAGACGTCAGAATTGGACAGTTGTGACAAAAAGATTCATCTGTGCTTTGACGGGATGTAGCTATTGAAAATATAGCTGTAATAAAAAAAATAAAAACTAGCTTATCGTGTGGACAAAAATCTGCGTGTAATAGAACAAATTTGATTTCCTCCGCGCGTTGTTGAGCACTTAAATATAGATTTTTAGCGTCTGAAAATTATGATTGGTCAAACAGCAGTAGTAATGAATGATACTCGTTTTTTTGTGTGTGTTTTTTTTTTTTTTTTTTTTGGGGGGGGGGGTTTCAAAGTTTTTCCTATTAAATTCTAAATAATAGCAGTACCAAGATATACTGCGACAACAATGCGAGATTTAGGAAGCGCGTCAAAGGAGCAAAATGAATTATTTGTTGATTGCTGTCTATATATATCATGCATACTTGACTTGGAAAAGTAAAATAAATTACCTTCAAAGTTAACAATCAACAGTTTCTAAAAAAAATATATATATTTATTAATAAACAAATTACGATTATTTATTTTTTAACACTTCTAAATCAGAAAGTCTGAAACCAGAAATATGTATTATTTCTTTCTTTATAATTCCTTCCTTTAATCTTTTTCATATTCCCTTCGTTCCATCCTTCCATGTTAGAGAAAAAAAAAAAGAAAAAAAAAAATTACATTAATAAAATATATTAAATTATGATAACAACACTTAATCAAATGCTTTTCAATAACGCACAGTTTACACATAACACAGAAGTTAATGTAATGTTCGTAACTAATGAACTGTTGTAGCAATTTATTAACATAGAGATGTTTGATTTGCCTTACTGCTCACTTTAACAATGGCAACCATAAAAGTCATTTCTAGCACAGACCAGGAGTTTGCACTGCTCTTCAGTGATCGTTGTGTAATAATTTTATTGCAGTGAAATATTTTATTAGTCAAAACAAAAGATAAGGCTTAACGGTAAAGAGAAACGAATAAAAAAAAAAAAAAAAAAAAAAAAATCGTCCTGAACGTTAGATCACTAGAAGATTAAAAACTGGATAGATATGATTTACTGCAGACGTTCATTGTTTTAAGAGGTGTATGTTTATATGATATGTGCTTACTGGGTTTTTTTTTTTTATATGTATGGATGGATATATGTATGTATGTATGTATTATGTACGTTTGTCTGTATACTGGGGTTTTTGTTTGTATGTTTGTACGTGCAAATGTCTTCCTGACGAATAACCTAGGAGAATAACACATCAGAAACTAACGAAGTTTTAAAAAATTATATAGAAATATTGGGATTTTTTTTTTTTTTTTTTTTTTAATAAGTTGCACCCGATCAATAATGTGAACAGGAATACGAGTATTCTACAAATACATTTATCTTTGGGTGAGGCATTTTAACGTGTTTTAAATCTAAGAGCGCGATTGTTAGGGGACTGTAAAAGCTTTGTTTGCGCACAAGTCTTCTGACGACTGGTCTCGCTGGAGAATGACGTCATCGACTCAGAAATTAATGTCATAATTTAATCACATTCCTGACCATCTGTTATGCTTTTCGACTCTTTTTCCCTTTTCTTTCTTTCTTTCTTTCTTTTTGTTAAGAATCGATATACTTTATGTTTTTGGGGTGGGTTTTTTTAAGTCGTTTGATAAGTGGGCAACACCAAATGTGAGAATACTGTCGTCACAAAATAATAGTGGGAGTAATATTTCAAGAATGAAATTGATATATAATGACAAGAGCAAAGTGAAATGTCTATGTTACTGGTATGATTATGATAGACATATTTCTTCCGATGCTTTTGCTATTGTTGTTGTTGTTGTAGTTGTTGTCGCTGTTGTTGTTGTTGTTGTTGCTGCTGCTGTTATTATTATTATTATTATTATTATTCTGTTAACATAATTGGGTCGTAAAAGGACTAAAACTTATTTTAATTCTATTAAGCAGTCTTTGGTATAAAAAAAATCTGAAATTATGATACTGTTGGCCTAATGTATACTGCACAATACTGTTACTGGATTATCTTGAAGTATGTAACTGAAGTACTGAAATCCAATATGAAGTGAATGGGACTATACTTTACAATTGCCAAATAGCCTGATTCTATAGATCACTTGAAAACATTTTATAGAACCATTTAAAAAATGGACATGAAACTGAGTGTTTATAAATACTATGAACTGCTTTGATACTGTTTATACATAAAAGGAATATGTCATGCCTAATATGTTACAGAAACTTAAATTTTCAGTTATTTAAGAATGTTCTACAGTTTAACATCACTTGCTTTTTAAAAAAAATATATATATATTAAAATAATAATAATAATAAATAAATAAATAAATAAATAAATAAAAAAAAAAGTGTTATAGCTAAGACATGTTTTTTATTATTTCTGATAATAAGTATGCACAGTTTATATTTTTAGATGTATTTAAAACTGCAAACTACTTCAAACTTTATGCTTAAATAGTAACAGGAATAGCAGTGGTAGTTGTAGTAGTAGTAGTAACAGAAGCAACAGCAGCAGTAGTAGTATTTATTGTTCGCTTGTGAACATCATCATTATAATAACAATAATATTATTATGACAACTGTCCAATAACAAATAAATAATGAACAAACAATAATTACCAAAAAAAATAATAATAATAAAAAATAAGAAAAGAGACTGACAAATGACATCTTCATCAAACATCGCAACCCCGTATTCAAAGTGACAGGTAATTAATTATGTATTGTTTCACTTTTCACAAAAGGTTAAAACCACTTTTTGATTGTTATTAGCCGAAACGCATAACCCGATGTTGGAAAACATCGAAATCAGGTGCAACTGTTGGACAGATGCGCCGAGGAAAGATCAAAGACCCGCACGCGCGGCGAACGTGAAATCGAGGATGCGGCGCGTGCCAGACGTTCGAATGGTAAGACAGCGCGCTTTCTGTTGGAGTGACTGCCGATTATTCACACCGCATGTCGAGTCGAGGGACGACATTCGATATCGCTGATTCTACTCAAATCCTTTAACTTTTATCTGATTACTACTGGCTAAGCTAATTAATGAGATAAATAAAACAAGACGTTATCGTCGAATAATAATAAAAAAAAAATGTAATAAGCTTGGTGACACAGCGCAGAAGACTCATAAATAGGCCCGCGTAAAAACCAGAACTAGTTCTGAAGGCGTAAGACAGTTAAATGAGTGAAGAGGACTGGATAATAAAGTTATATTTAAAAGTAAACAGATAATAGATAAGACACAGCGCCATCTGCCAAGTGGACTAAATAACTGTATTAAAAATATCATCTAGTATTTGTTAAAATAAATGTAACAAATTAATAATAATAATAATAATAATAGAAATAAAAGGGAGAAAAATAATTACGATTAATATTAGATTGCGTTTTTATATTTTTAATAATTTTTCCTAAGGAGAGGTTTGTGTAATTTTATATTGTATTGTTCATGAAGTGAGATTTTTATAAAATATTTGTTTTGTCACCTTTAAAATTGCTTCGATTTCAGATTATCTAAAACAGCGAGATGGATTCATAGGTCAAATACACACAAAGTAATCTGAATTATTATTATTACTATTATTATTATCATATCATCATCATCATCATCATCATCATCATCATCATCATCATTATTATTATTATTATTATTATTATTATTATTATTATTATTATTATTATTATTGAAATTATTATTCAAGTTTCATACTCTTATCTGCACTGCACAATGATCAAGCTAAAAGATAAATCAGAAAGTATATATACTAATAAATACATAAAGACAGGAAAATAGAAGAAGTGGTAAGAAAAACTATATATATAAATTTTAAAAAATTAAGAAAGATAAAAAAACAAGATTAAATATCGGATTTAAAATTTAACAGAGATTTTTAATTTAAATTTTATTATATACGTTTATGTATTTGTATGTTTGTGTATGTGTGTTTGTGGGTGAACGTGTGTGTGTGTGTGTGTGCATGGTTAATAATAATAATAAAATAATAATAACAATAGCAATAATAGCAATTGTTTTCAAGTAAAACAATTGTTTTAAATATAAAAGTTAAATGACAACAAAACTATTATAAGAAAAGGTTTCCAATACTAAAATATTTTAGTTATAAAATATATTTGAAAATTAGGTGGATGCTATTAATTAATAAATAATGTTCATAAATAATGTTAAATAGTTTTGAAATGAATAAAAAGAAGATGAAAAATGTTTTACAGTTCCATCATTAAGTTACAAAATCACACTTTGAAAAAACATATTTCCTAACAAAATGGAGTTATAAGATTTTAATGTTTTATAATTTATAATGATTCTAATGGTAATTATTAATAGTTTACTAGATGAATGCATAAACTGATTTTGAAATAATTTAAACACAAAATTCAAAAATTTGTTGCAGATAATAATTTAGGCTCAAAGATAATGCTAAATTTAAAAAAAAAAAAAAAATAAAGTAAAAACCAAAATTTAAAAAAAAAAAAAGTAAAAATATATAATAAAAAACAATAAATAAAAGTATCTATACTTCTACTTCTACTATTACTGTTGTTCCTATTTCTGCTGCTGCTGCTACTACTACTACTACTATTGCTGCTCCTACTACTACTACTACTACTGCTGTTGCTACTGCTACTGCTATTATGCTGCTACTAATGCTACTAATGCTAATACTAATACTGCCAGTTACGTTTACCAAAAGTACTACTACATTACTATTACTACGTCTGTTACTACGTCTACTGCTGTTGTTGTTGCTGTCGCTACTGTTGTTAATTCAACTTTTACTACCACTACTGTTGCTACTAGTATTATCACTACAACTACCCCCACTACTACTACTACTACTACTACTTACTTCTGCTACTATAAATAATAATAGAATCATGATGCCAATGATAATGATAATAATAATAAATATGATGATAATAATGGTAGATGATAATAATAATAAATATGATGATAATAATGATAAATGATAGTGAGACGAAATATAAGTTCTATATTTTAACAAATCATTAAAATAAAACACATCAAACACATATGTTAATTCCAAAATTTAATATCAGAATAAATAAATAAATAAATAAATTAATAAATAAATAAATTTTAAAATACATATAAAAAAAAAAAAAAAAAAAAAAAAAAAAGAAAAAGAAAAGAAAAAAAAAAAAAAAAAGGACGTATAATTTGGATGAAATGATCGCAGTCTGAACATAACAATAGAAATACATTTTCAAAAATATTTAAATGTGGAATGATAAAAGTTAATGTTTTAATGTTTTTGTTTAAGTGTTTGAATACTTACGTTTACTTATACAAAGTTTTAATAAAAAATAAGTCCTCGCAATAGTTTATAAAATCTTTTACGAATACGAAAAGTAATATTTTGCTGTGTACATGAATGTATATAATTAAAAAAATGTCCTTGTAATATTGATGATAGTAATAATAACAAACACTACCATTACAACAAATGCAACAACAACGATAATAACAACAATAACACAATAACATTAATAATAATAATTATTAATAATTATTATTATTAGAGTAATAGTGATAATAGTAATGATGATGACGATAATGATAATAATAATTAAATAAATAAAATTTAAACACAACGACAACAAAAAAGGTTACAACTACAGTCTTGTATATTTGTATATGTCTTAATTATGAGTGTTAGTTCGAATATTTTTCTTAAAGAGTCTCATCACTAATTAAAATAAAAATTCTGAAACAAAATATAAAAAATAAAAATCTAAATAATAGTAATAATAAAACAATAATAATTAAATCTTGATCTATT
>CM022673.1:26727260-26819760 GCA_012295275.1 Chrysomallon squamiferum | reverse complement strand
AAATTAAGTTAACAACAGAATAATCTAAACTACAAATAACCTCCATCCGACCAACCCTTCGCCTAGTAACACGGAAAATGCGCGCGCTAGGAGTCGGTGCACGTGACAACAATGGCACGTGCTGGGCACGAGACCATTGTAAATGCCAAGAGATTAGGGAGGTGCTTGGTAAATAATCAGCACTTAACTTAAACAGGGAATCGGTTAACTTCCTACAAAATGGCTGCTCCGTAGTTACGAGATAAGGAGTTGCGATGCGTCAGAAGATAGCGGAATTAAAAAAAGATTGACGCGCGTGCATGGAAGGGTTATGAAGGCCCACCCGGAGAGAGCCTCACCTGTTTTTTGTTTGTACCGCCCAATGTTTAAACGTGTATCCTCTTTTTGTATTTATTTATTTATTTGTTTTTTTGTTATCATCATCATCATTATATTATTATTATTACTGTCATTATATTGTTGTTGTTATTATTATTATTATTATTATTATTGTTATTGTCATTATCATTATTATTATTATTGTCATTATATTATTATTATTATTATTATATTATTATTATTATTATTGTTATTATTATTATTATTATTATTATTATTATTATTATTATTATTATTATTATTCATGATACTTATTTACTTTTTTATTTCTTGGATTCGTCTCTGTGAAAGATGAAAACTGTAAATAGAAGTGTATGTGCCGCTCAATGAACGTTTTTAATTCACACACCTGTGACTTTATAAACTGGACTATATCAAACAAAACTCAGTCAAATTAAATTCAGCAAAATTAAAAATAAAACGAATCAGTTTAAACAGAACTAAACTGAAACAAAATAAAATAAAATAAAATAAAATAAAATAAAACAAAACAAAACAAAACAAAACAAAACAAAACAAAACAAAACAAAACAAAACAAAACAAAACAAATCAAAACTAAATAAAATAAATATGAGCTGATGTCAGGGCACCCCAATCCTGACATGGCCTGGGGAAAATAAGACTCAAGTGAAAATCACTGAAGAATTAATTTTATTTTTAATGAGTTAAATTAATTGGTGATATTATAATCAACATCAAAATCAGCACCATCACCACCATCATCATCATACAGTTAATTTATATTTTCATTTTCCATCAAAATTTGTGTTTATTTCTTTCTTCTTCATCTTCGTTTTTCTCTTTTCTTCTTTCTTATGATAATAAGATTATAATATGTTTATAAACTGTACATCAACATGTTTTGTCGATGATTGTAATACTGTTTTTAGACACGTTCGTTGCTATGGTTTCTTACTAAAGAATTAATTAAAACTAGTTTGCTAGGAGTTACACGGACCAACTTAAATATTGCCAAGAATTTGTTTTATTTCATTTTATGATTTTTTTTTTTTAATCTATTTTTACATAAATAAAATTTTAATAAATTTGCTTTTACGTAATAAAAGTTTCAAACAAATCCCCAGATATTAAAGTTTTTAAATAATTTAAATATTGTTTCAATCACTTTTTCTTATTATTTCTGTTGTCGGTTGGTGTTATTATTATTATTAATATTATTTTTTATTACTACTACTACTACTACTACCACTACCACTACTAGAACTTCTCAGACAAAAATTACAATATTATTTAACTGAAATTTAAATTTCTGAATTAAAAAGTTAAAAAAGTTTATTGTCAAACTATTTGAAAGTATAAGACTGTTTCAAGAAAGTATTATTATTATTATCATCATCATTATTTTGTTATTATTTTATCATCATTGTTATTATTATTATTATTATTACTGTTATTATTATTATTATTATTATTATTATTATTATTACTGTTATCAACATTATTATTTTTACAGATATTAATATTGTTATTATTTTTTATTATTATCATCATTATCATTATCACACAGTACATTTACGACAGATTCAAACTCAAAATTTTATCTTCTTGATGACGTATTCATTATAAACAATGTCGTAATTTCTTTTTAATTAGACCCTCTTTCCTTTTCTTTTCTTCCAAAAAAAAAAAAAAAAAAAAAAACCCACAAAATAATCAACAACACAAAAACAAAACAACCCCTGGATCTTTAACAAATTACACTGTCGTCTGATACCTCGATCTTTGTTGTGTCTGGTACTGACGGAGCAAAACAAAGAGTTGAAAATGCCACCATTCGAATCGTGTACCGTTAGATCGACATATGTGACTTAATATTTGCGTCTGATCGATAACAGCCTTCTGTTCCAGCCCAGCGCTAACCATTCTGGGACGGTTTTCTTGTCTGTGATTCAGACTACATGCTAAACGACAAAGAGTACGTACATGACAATGTTGGCTGTAACGCGCTCACGTCTCGCAGACAAGAACGAAAACAATGGCTTCAAGTCTCGCCATCTGTGAGGTTTTGCGTGAATACGGAGGCAGTGCCTTTAAAAAAAAAAAAAAAAAAAAAAAAAATGGACAGATGGCAGGAAAATTTGAAAGATTCAAGCAGAAACAATTGATATTGGATAAAACAATTTCGTCTCAATCAGTCTTTTTTTATTTGGGTTTTATTTTTTTTTTTTTTTTTTTTTTTGTGGTTTTTTTTTTTTTTTTTTTTTTTTTTTTTTTTTTCGTTTTTATTTTCAACCCTGTCTTTCTTATGGCTCATATTTCACATAATTATTCATTTATTTATTTTTCCCTGTTAATCACTTATGTAATGATTATTTGTCTTTAAAGGGTATGTTCTCTTAGATATGTTCTCTTTATACACGTCCGCACTGTAACATACACACATGCATTTTACAAGATCCTCGAACTCTCACACACACAGGCGCACACAAACATTATACTCAGTTGCATTAATACATAAACATAATCATTTACAAAGACACCTACATAGAAACATACATGCATTCACACACACACACATTTATAATATATACTCACACACACACACACAGACATATGCATACACATATATAACACATATATATATATATATATATATATATATATATATATATATAGAGAGAGAGAGAGAGAGAGAGAGAGAGAGAGAGAGAGAGAGAGAGAGAGAGAGAGAGAGAGAGAGAGAGAGAGAGAGAACACCAATAACACTGACTTGGACAGAGTGCGTCACTTTAGCAAATTTACAGATTAATTAAATGTCTCACATAGCAGGTAATTTGCAAGTTTGATGAGAACAAAATGCCAGTTTAGACTGAGCCATGCAAAGTTGTATTAAATCGTGTAATTTAATAACACTAGCATTAAATATTTTAAGCAGTCAGTTTTCCTATTTCGAGATTTCAAATTTTAAAAAAAAAAAAAAAAAAAAAAAAATAAATAAATAAATAAATAAATAAATAAATAAACATATTTACTTTTTTTTTTTATTTTTTTTTTGGTATAATGCATTCGATGAACTTGCTTGTGACTCAGTCTGAAGAACTTATTTAAGTTGGCTGATAATTTTCAATGCTTAAGACTAATTATTCAACTTTGAAAGAAAAAAAAAAAAAAAAAAAAAAAAAAGAAAATAAATAAATAAATAGAATAAACATATATATATATATATATATGTATATTCTTTTTATTTTACATCTTCTTATAGACTACCTATTGCATTTATATACATGCGCTTGTTTGTTAAAGTGAGGCATTGGTAAAGTCTATTTCTGAGATATAGCAGATTGCTGTATCAAATCTTGTCGGTGCGCCATTGCGCTGTTTTTCTGTTCAAGAGAGCATCCGTAGCCAAAGATCGTGTGTAAACGTTTTTTTTTCTTTCAAAGTTATGCCTGTTTGAATAATTAGACTTAAGCCTGGAAAATTATCAGCAAACTTAAATATGTTCTTCAGACTGAGTCACAAACAAGTTGTTCGAAAGCATCCTACAAAAAAATTGTTTGTTTTATTCTGTGGGTGTTTTTTTTTTTAGTTGTTTATTTATTTAGTTTTCTGTTTTTCTTTTCTTTCTGTTTTTCTTCTTTTTAAAAAAACAACAACAAAAATTGAAATCTCGAAATAGGAAAACTAACTGATTAAAATATTTAATGTTATATTCTTGAAACATCGTTTCTTCATGGTTTTATACAAATTTGCATTGCTCAGTCTAAATTGGTAATTTGTTCTCATCAAACATCCAAATTACCTGCTGTGTTCATGCAGAAAAGCATATATATATATTAAAATTCGTTTTCGAAATAATAAGATTTAAATAACAAATTCAAGGCTTGAAATGGCCAGTTTCCAGGTCGACAAAGGCGATCAAAGTTCCGTTTGGGTAACAGGGCGTTAAAAAAATTATGGGTTAGTCAACCAAAAAATATTATTAGAGCGGCCTTTTTATTTTTTTTTTTTTTTTTTATTTTTTTTTTTTTTTTTTTTTTTTCTCTAAGTTATAACACAATAATAAATAATGTTATCGCAAATAAAAGATTTGCTTGTGGTTCGATAAATTGGACATATCGACTTACCTTAATTTGCCAACATCTATTTATAAAACACTAATTTTGTAGAGCCGATATGCATGTACTCGGCCAAATACGCGGAAAAATCCGAACATTCCCGAATGCCGTCTGTTGTTCGCTTCGCGGTGCTCCGATTTCTGGGACTTTTTTCTCTTTGAACTGATTTGTTTGATTGGTTAGTTAAAAAAACGTTCGACAATGAAGAATTTCAATAGAATATATGTTGATATATTGGCATAAGTGACTCTTTGAAACATATTTTTAAATCTTACTTCAAAAGTTAATGTTCAAGTACATGTTTTCCCTTCACTTAAAAGCTGAAATATGAATATTTTTCTGTTTTGGCTACCAAAACCAAATTTGGCCCAGAGAATGTTTTTTTATTATTATTTTTTTTTTTTTAAATGATGTTTAGTGGCCCAAATTATTTTTTGGTCCACCATACATTTACAAACGAATTTCGACCGCTGCTGATTATTCCGTGAATAGTTCAAATTCCTAAGGAATTGATTATTATCACGGCCGACAACCCACGTAGAACGATAATAATAAAAATTTCATCTATTTCATTAGTTATTTCCCTTGTTTTGTCCAGCTTTCTCCCATCTCTAATAGTTCGAAATTGTTCTTGATTTTTATGAACTTATTTTTTTCTTTTTCTTTTTCTCTTTCTATTTTTTTCATAATATATAGTTTAAATTTAATTTAATTTTATAGTGTTTTCCTTAATTTGTATGATATTTGTCATATTTAAAAATACAATAATAATAATTAAAAAAAAAAAATTGAAACTTGAAAATAATAATAATAGTTAAAAAAACACCATCCTAAAACTGACATTGTTAAATTCTATCGCTTTGCATTAAATAGTAATAATGTTTTCACTTGTACAAATGTTAATATTACATAATGTAAATTGATATTATCCAATGAAAGCGAGACTTACAGAGATAAATATTTAATACTAAAATAACAGGTTTGATTTAAATTTTAAATTTTGTTATTTTACATATGTCTAACCTCTGATATTAGACTGCACACACCAACACGCACATAGAATAGTATATCTGTCTCTGATTCTCTCTCTCTCTCTCTCTCTCTCTCTCTCTCTCTCTCTCTCTCTCTCTCTCTCTCTCTCTCTCTCTCTCTCTCTCTCTCTCTCTCTCTCTCACACACACACACATACATATATATATATATATATATATATATATAATTGAACACATCTATACGTATTCATGTCTGTTGTATGTACACATAATAATAAATATACACATATATAAACAATTACATTTATACACAAATATACACACACAGAGAAACACAGACACACACACACATTATAACTACACACATATGAAAATGTAGCTTAATGTTATTTTGTTATTTTAATTTTTTTCAGGATGTAATGGGTTTCTAAATCAGTTCGTTTGATTGTCTCCCATGGATCTACTTCCGGTTATAGCCAGGATGACTCAGCTTGGTATCAAACGCTGTGCTACATAAACATATCTCATTTACAGTATCGTTATGATGTGAGAGAGGAAACCCGCTGTGTGTGTGAGACCCTATTTCATTTACTCTCGTCGATTAAAAGAAAGGGATGTCTTAAATCATTTTCGCTCAAACAGGATTGTATTTTACCACAGGCGTTGATAAACCTCTGACGGGAACAGGAGAACAAAAAATAGACTATTGACGCTCCGGGAAGGATTGATCCTATGTCTCGTCATACCTCAAGACAACAAACAGTCTTCTCAGATCTGAATTACAGCAGATGAAAAAGTATTCTTTGTCGTATTTCAGTAAAAAAATAAAAATAATTTTAAAAAAAAGGAATAGAATTTAATACCAAAAATCATTTTTAAAAAAAATCCTACAAAATCAAACATTCCCACATGGTTTTTTCTTTTTTCATAAATATTATCAATAATCATTTTCTTTTTCTTGTAAACATTTCTCCATTTGTTTGGGGTTTTTTTTTTTTTTTTTTTCATTTTTTGTATAGCTCTTTCTGATCATTATATTTCAATGGCGTGTAATATTAATTCAGCGAAAACGTAGGTAGTAAGTAATAAAACAAAAATGTTCATTATTCGTGTAGATTACTGTCATATTTTGCTACTCGCGGGAAATCTTCCGTGCTGAATTAATCAATCAGTGTTGACATGAAGCTAATTATTGCTGGGATAGCATTATTAATCCTTTGATCTCTCCGACCAAAGATCAGTTACAACATGACGAAGTTTAACAAGCAAAGGTAGGGGTTTTTTGTAAGAAAGGTCACTCGATATTAATATGCTACAGAGTACAGTGTGTGTCTGACAAATGGGATGAAGATAATGAAATGACGACTTGGAATTTTTTTTTTTTTAAATCTCACCTCAGTTTATTTATTTATTTATTTGGTTGTTTATTTATTTATTTATTTTTTATTTAATTTTTTTTTTTATTATTAGTATCTATAAATTTAAAAAAAGAGTAATAGTTTAGAGAGAGATAGGGAGAGAGAGAGAGAGAGAGAGAGAGAGAGAGAGAGAGAGAGAGAGAGAGAGAGAGAGAGAGAGAGAGAGAGACTATTCTATTATTACTATTACTGCAGCTAATGAAAACGAAGGCAATGAGACACAAGATGTATTTAGAAATTATGTTCAGATAGTTCCCGCTTAACGAACTTTCAGTAAATTCAAAAGATGCGCGGTGCACATCGAAATTATAGCCTGAGAATTTAAATACTTGCTTGCATACATTCATGAAATATTCACGAGAGTGGGTAGACTGTTTTTGAACCATAGACACAATTTCTGAAGAAAATTCCGATTTTTTTTGTGGTTTTGTGTGTTTTTTCTTTTTTGTTGTTGTTGGTTTTTGGGGGTTTTTTAGTTTGTTTGTGGGTTTTTTTGTTGTTTTATTTTTTTCAGAGAAACCAACAACGCTGGCTGAAACAAAAACAAATGAAGAATGGAGGAAGTGAAGAATTCATTGTCAACAGTTTTCAAGTAAAAATTTAATTCTTAATGACGATGATTTAACAGTGTATTTCTAAAATATTTTTTATTTCATTTTTTTAATTATCTTTTTTTTTTTTTTTTTCATTTTTTTTTTTTTTTTTTTTATTCATGTTTTTTTTTTTTTTTTTTTTTTTTTTTTTTTTTGTGTTTGTGTATTTTTAATTTAAATAAAATTTTATTGGTTATATATTATATATTATTTTATGATGCTAACCTTAGCATACAATATTATTATTATTATTATTATTATTATTATTATTATTATTATTATTATTATTATCATCATTATCGTCATTATTATTATTATTATCATCATCATCATCGTCATTATTATTATTATTATTATTATTATTATTTCTTAAAAATGTTTTCATTTATTTATTTATTTTTAAATCTTATTATTTTATTTTATTTATTCGTTTATTTTATTTTTTATTTTATTTTTATTTTTTGTCCTCGTATTTTGGGAATTAAGTGTTCAGTTTACGAATTATCGCTTTATCAACGAGCTCTTGCAACCAATTACTTCGTAAATGAAATCAAAGACAGACTAACCGACGCACACAGACAGAATCAGAGAAATATACAAACAGGAGACAGACAGACATGTAAATAGCTGAGAACATTTTTTTTAAATCATTATTAAAATTTAGTTTAAACAGAAGAAAAAAAAAAAAAAGTAAAAAATGAACCAATCAGACGTGAGATATTTAATCAGTACAATTTCCGTTAAATATATATATATATTTTTTAATGTATAAATTGAATAAAAATTTTTTTTAAATTTCCGTTCGTAGTTGTATTCGATCCTTAATATATATTTCTTGTTTCGTTTTAATTATTATTCCTTTATCTGTTTGCAAAATAGCTTTTTAATTGATATTCCAACAACAATTTTAGAATTCTATTTGTGAAGAGTTCACAGATTTCTTCATAAATGTTCTCTGAAGTTAATAATATCGTTCCACATTATCCTCCGTATTAAACTCTATCCGTATCATTTTCAGTTCTGTTTTTTATTTCACTCAGAGAGGTAACTCCGTTCACCAAGGCATTTTGTATGGTTATGCGTATGTATTTTTTTAAACTGATATTTTTTTTAATGTACTCGAAAGCTTTGCAAGCAGCTGATGTTTGCAGAAAGAAATATTAATCGTGAGTAAATAATAATTTTAAAAAATATATTTTTAAATAACCTGCACGTTGTTCATTTATCAAAATATATATCTATACGTACATGGACGTTAGTGTCGAAACGACCCGAATTTTAGGTTTCATTTCCTTACAAAATAACGCTGAGGTTTGAACAGTTCGATGTCAACCAGATATTAAATTTTAATTTCGTATATAAACTGTACCTTGTTCATTTAAAAATGTTTCGCACTTGTCGTACACATTCGCTGCAAAACTTGCGGTGTATATTTTAAAAGCACCCAAACTACGACCAGTTTCGTTCTATCGGAACAGTACGTGAATATAAAATTTGATTTCGTTGCCGGCATTAGTCTAATGAAGACACTGCAGCCGATTTGGCCGGGACAGAAGTTGTAATTACGTGTGTATGGAGATCGGTGTATCACCGGCTAAGATCCCAGCCTGTTTAAATTTGCAATCACTCTGAAATCAGACCCAATTCCGCCAATTTGTCAACGTCCAAATTTCATCAGTTGTTGAAATAGCAATCACAAGAGACGACTCGTGAAGGTCGCGCTCTGACCCCTGTTCCATTCGTCGAGCGACTCGTTACGTGAACTTAAATACGTTTTTATTCCACTTAGGTTTCCTCTCATCTTTTTTATTTGTTTCTTGCTGTTTTGTATATATATATGTATTTTAAGGTAAATAGGTGTTGCGGGTAAAGGGTTAAAAAATCGTTGAAAGCGATGTATTTCTACGTGACGGAATAAGATATAATGAATAATTAACAAGAAATCAAATCAGCCGAAAAAAAAAGATTTATGAATATCTATAAATCTATAATGCATTACGCTAATTCATTCTCTCTCTCTCTCTCTCTCTCTCTCTCTCTCTCTCTCTCTCTCTCTCTCTCTCTCTCTCTCTCTCTCTCTCTCTCTCTCTCTCTCCAAAAATTCGTTTTAATTTTGTTTCACGTAAATTCAAGTTTTCAAGACATGGTTATTCAACTCGAATTTTAATCATTACTACCAAAAACTCTTTAAAAAATAGTTTTAAATGTTAACATAATTCATTTAGTTTGTTTTAATAGTTAAACCATTCATTGTCTTTCATATAAAATTTTGAAATCCCTAATAACGCATGCTTTCAAATCTTGTCAATGGAATTTTTGCTTGGAAATACGTCTTTAAATTAACCCACATGTTTTTTACGTATATACTTGACATTATCAGTTTAAGAACATTAATTGTAGAGTCTGTCTTTCATCTGTAGAAAACGCTTAACAGCTAGTACAGAAAGAAAATTTATCCTGAAGGCTGCAAACGTCGGCATAATTGAAACACGTTTTCTGAAATCACGTTTTCTTGGACGTGTTTTTGTTTTATTATTTTTTAAGCCTTTTATTATTATTATTATTATTATTATTATTATTATTATTATTATTATTATTATTGGGGTGATTATTTCTGTCAAAATTTATTGATCATGTTTGTTCTTAGAGTCTGATCGATAGACGTTTGTTTTCCCTGCATTGTTGCTGCCAATTTGGAGACGTTACAATGAAAAATATTTCACTGATATCAACGTGAAATATTTGTTAAGTTTTTTTTAATTTTTATTATAGCTCAATTATTTGTTCCCTTTTTTTTTTTTTTTTTTTTTTTAATATTCTTGGCTTAATCACTAGATAGTTGTTATTTCACTTTCACCCATCTGATATGTTACCATGGTGACAATGTAATCATCTTCAGTGCAGTTTTGCCGTTTGATTAGAAATTCGTTTTAAAACGTAAAGCCACACACACACACACACACACACACACACACACACACACACATACCTAATACAAAACACTGAAAAATGTTATATTTCATTTTACCGAAATATTCATAAATTATATATTTTGCGAAAAGTTACAACTTCGACAAATGTCATTTTGGATTGGGTTTTTTTAATAGTTTTTTTCGTTTTTTGTTTTCTTCAGTTCGAATGATTGAATAAGTAAGTCGTTAAACATATAATCTGCATGGGCTTATGACCATAAGGAATACATAATGAAAAATATTAGTTAACTATTCTGTTAAATGATGCAGAGTAAAACGCCATTTTGTTTTTTAATGAACGTTTCTAATTGAAATATTGCATACGCTGTATGTTGTATTAGAAATGAATTCTGATGGTAGCAGAATGATACCAAAAACAGACATACAAAAAAATAAAAAATAAAAAAAAAAATACAAATTAAACATTGTATTTTCAATAAAAATATAAAATTCGGAAAATGTTGATTTGTACGTTCTGTTTCAAGTCATATATGAAATTACTGTCTTTGCCCACACATAAAAATACGTAATATTACGTACAAAATCGGTCTATGATCCAAAAAACCTTGATGCCCTTTCAGTATGTCGGAACGTTTAGCGTTCTTGAATGGAATCTGGAACAAATATTAGGTGTAACTGTTCTACGCCTCTTACGTAGAAATAAAAAAAAAAAAAAAAACTTTATAGCGTCTCTCATATTTATATTAATATCTTTGTAAATCATAAAGACATATTAACTTCTTTCACTGACGTGCGTAGACATGTTATTTACAGTCAATAATCAGTAACACGGCTGAAATACGATATTAATATCATTGCAAACTGTTAAGAAAATTAATACGTTCGATCAAGGTATACGCAGATGACTTATTGAGTAAAGGAGAAATTTGTAAGTAGCAGCTCTAGTGAAAACGTAAACCCATGTTTTTTTTTTTCTTCAAAAATCAAAGCTTTATTGACCTGAATATGTATTTTTAATAACATTAAGTCAACCGTTATTTTTTTTTTTTTTTTTTTTTTTCTTAATTGATATTTGTTATTTATTTCTTTTTCTTTTGGATACAACTCTTTGATCTCAAGAATGGCGAATCCTTCGGAGAATCGCCGTGGTTACTCCTACTAATTTGCATAATGACGTTTTTTTTTACAGAAACTTGCTCCTGAAGTTAAACGTTTTAATGCAGTCACAGGAATACGAAAAAAAAAAAAAAACGAAAAAAAAAATAATGCAAAAAATCTGGGTTTTGCATACGCGTTGTGTGGTTCGATTTCCAGCCAGTTCTTTGTTTTTATGTGTAAATATGTGTAAAACGTATTTCTTTCTCTCGTATTTAAACATATATTAATGGTAAATGTATTTATTATTATTACCCATTATCATCATCACCATCATCATCATCATCATCGTTATCATTTTCATTATTATTATTATTAGCTATTATTAGTAGTAGTAGTAGTAGTACCCATTATTATTATTATCATTATTATCACTATCATTATTATTATTATTATTATTATTATTATTATTATTATTATTGCATTTTATATATTAGTTTATTGACTGAATGATCGATCTATCAATTAACTGCCTGTATTAATTTTCATTCTGTACGATTCCCCATCGTGGACAAGAAACCAATATTAAAGAAGATGATGCTACGTCTGCTCGGTTTCGTATGACGTCAGCAGATGAAGATCACAACACGTTCCACTTGGTTAGTCAACAGATGTTGCCAGGAACTCCTTTCTTAGGAAAAAAACGTTTGATCTGACTGATATAGCTTTTTACAATCTCAACAGCCATGTCATGAACCGGTCACGTGATTCTTAACGCCAATCAGATTCCTCACGAAAAGACCCGAACTGCTTGTTACGAATGACAGTTTTTTTGTTGTTATTATTATTATTTATTTATTTATAAAATGCTGTGACTGTTGTTAATTGTTACATAAAACAAAAGATGAGATTTAGGGGGGTTTTCTACAAAAGAAAAGTACGTTTCAGTAAAAAAAAGAATTTCGGTTTTTTATTTTAAGGTATTAATATTGTTATTATTTTTTAATGTTTCAGATCTTGTCTTCAAAGTCTCATAAAATCTCCTTTCTTTTTGGCAAGATCTAGAACATGAAAATGTTACCATAGCAATGCTTTATTAGAATTTTTAAAATTATTATCATTATTATTTTTTATTATTACTGATTTTTTATTATTCTTTTATTATTGTTGTTTTTGCATGTTCTTAATCATAAAATTTTAATTTTTTTATTAATTTTTAATTTTTTTTTAATTTTATAGATATTGCTTTTTGACAGATCTTTTATGTTTTTACTTCTAATCTTTTCAACTGCTAGACCATTAAGACAATTCAGATTAATATGGGCATTTAAAATTGTTTAAACAAAACAATTACACCTTGAAACAGTAATTCCTAATTATTTAAAACAATATGAAATATTTCTGGTGTCTGGTATGATTTGATTTGATACCAGTATCATTCATTATGGAAACCTAATAATAGTAACAACAGTAGCAGCAGCAGTAGCAGTAGTAGTAGTAGTAGTCGTAGTAGTAGCAATACTATTAATAATAATAATAATAATAAATAATAATAATAATAATAATAAAACTAAGAATAAATAATAAGAAGAAGATGAAGAAATACTAAAAAAAATTTAAAAAAAAGAGAAAAAGGAGATCAAATTATAAATTTTTATTCTAACATTTTCATAAAATTCTATAACATACATACATAATGTTTATTCATAATACATCATTGAATGTACAGTTGAAATACCTAATCACACAATGCACCAAATTTCAGTTTTTAACTGCATCAAACTGCAAAATGACTGTGCATGAATACAACTACAAACAAAACAAAAATATTTCTTTAATGCTGTAAACAAAATATGTGATGCTGCATTGTATAATGATAACAGTTGAATATAGGCTGTGTTCTAAGTTTTCTGATATTTAATTTGGATTCTTCTTTTTTTTGTTTTGTTTTTTGTTATAAGGTAATTATATTTCAAGAACAGATCATCAGTTTTATGTACAATAGTTGTGAACTGATCAAGTCTTAAAAATATTCTGTATAAAGTTTGTTGTTTTAGCAAGTTGCATAGAACAGGAAAGGTGCATGTGTGTTATAATCACAAATAAAAGTGCAACAAAAAAAAAAAGAATAAATAATTCATGAATAACAAATTTAAAAAAAAAAAAAAAAAGAATAAAACAAAAAAATGAAAGAAAAGTACCAAAAAAAAAAAAAAAATCTTCAATATCTAATAATCTTTTTCAAAGACATGTTTTCTTAAAAAAAAAAAAAAAAAAACATTTTTAATTTTTTTTTTTTTACTGGCTTGTTTGATGTTTGTCAATTTTCTTTTCTTTTTAAGATGTTTTGTTCTTCAGTTAATAAATAAAAGCCAGTGAGACGAAACTCGGTTATGGAGCCAATTCTTATTTAATGATGTTTCATTTTTATTTGATCACCAGAAACGGTAAATCATAGCAGAGAAAACGTATCCAAGAGACAATAAAAGTCAGCTTTAATTACTGAAACAAAGATTTAACAAGAGTATTCTTTCAAACACTAAAATATTATTTAACACTGTTTCATTTGGAGTTGATCACCAGTCTGAGCAATTCAAAGCAGAGGAAACATATTTATGAGACGAGAAAAAATCACAACTTTAATTTTTGAAATGAAGATTTAACAATATTCTTTCACGTATGTTCGCTGTTGTAAAAACACCATCAAAACCAACATAAAATATCTCTCCAACAACAATTAATATAAATTAAAAAAACCAAAAAACCCTAACAAAACAAGTCAATAAAAATACCATTACTGATTTTCTTTTAGTTATTATTTTGATATATATTACAGACGAAAATTTGTGTTTGCTGATTATACAGTCCAATATTACAAAATGTTAAACAATTTTGTTATTGTTTTGTTATCTGTTATTATTAAATTGATCTCACAAAAATTATAATTCAGTTAATAGTCTTGAATTAATTTAATACATATTTTTTTTAAAAATCTGAATAATCAATGAATTAAACAAAGAAAACAATTTACAAGCCCAAAACACTAGTAAAACACATCGTTATAGAAATATTAAATAAATATTGTTAGAAATAAATTAAAATAAATATATGTATATCCTGATTAAATACTGAAGAATTATTAAACCTGAATACAGCAACAAATGTAAAAAAAAGAAAATAACTTGGGATTTAGATAAATTCACAACTTTTCAAACACTAGTAACAACTGTCATCAAACAAATATAAATACTAACATTTTAAAATGATTCTTCAGACACAGTTTTTTCACAAGATCTCTGTTAGCCAATTATTAAATTACAGGAATTTATCTGTTTATTTATTTATTTATATTATATAAATGATTTTGTTGGTGTGAATCATCATAAAAGTTTAGAAAAGTCAACTGATGAAGTGTGACATCAGATACCTCAAAAATTAAGTGATTAATTAGACAGCAAAAGATAATAATAATAAGAAGAATAATAAGAATAATATTATTATTATTATTATTATTATTATTATTATTATTATTATTATTATATTTTTTTATTATATATATATTTTTTTCTTAAAGGTAAAATGAAGACTGCCAGGTTTCAAACAGAATAACTGAGGATTAAAATTCTGTGATTATACAAAAAAGACTTCGAACTTCAAAATAATTACACTGTATCACTGTAGAATACTCTTAAAGACAAGAACATTTGTGTTCCTGGAAGAACATGTTATTTCTTATTTTGATGATTTTTTTTTTTTTTTTATCAAAAAAATACAATCAGTAACAATGTGAATATTTGATTTTCATTTTACTTTTGCTTCTGTTTTGTATTTCTGACGATAACATGTGAGACAATAGGAATATGCAGACTGATTTTTATCTTCTGTTTGTCCCTGTCTGGTAAAATATGTATGTGCAGATTTATTTTACTTTCTACTTGTCACTATGTATCTGATATCAATGATTCACTTTCCATTCAGCTTGTATAGATATATATGATATCATTCAATGATAAAATGTATTCATGCAGATAGATTTTATTTTCTGATTGTCACCAAGTCTCATTAAATATATACATGTAAACTGATTTTACTTTTCAGTATAAAATATATGCAGACTGATTTTTGTTTTCTGCTTGTCACTATGTATGATAAAATAGATAGATATAGATTGATTTTATATTCTGCTCGATACTGTCTGATTCGGTTTTCTGCTTGTAACTTTATCTGATAAAACATACATGTAGATTGATTTGGTTTTATTGTCTGTCACTGTGTCTGATAAAACACATGCATGTCAACTGATTTTGCTTCCTGCTTGTCAATTATTCGGATAAAACACAAACATGTTGACTGACTTCGCTTTCTGCTTGTCGCTACGTACATCTAATGAAATACGTATGTTTAGACTGATTTTAATTTTCTGTTTGTCAGCAAGTTTCTGATAAAACACATCTACATGTAGATTAATGTTAATTTTTCTGTGTAGTCTGATAAAAACAGATAAGTGCAAATTGATTTCAGTTTCTGCTTGAAAGACGTTTGGTGACCGAAAAGGGCATTCAGTGATTAAAGAGAGATAGAGAGAGTGTGCATGCACGTTTGTGTGTGTCTCTGTGTGTGGGTATATATGTGTTCATGTGTGTGTCTGGGTATGTAAGTGTGTGTGTGTATGTGTGTCTGGGTATTTATGTATGTATGTATGTGTGTGTGTCTGTGTGTGGGAGTGTGTAACAGTAATTGCTGATCACTTGTTAAACGACATATCTGCTCCAAACAGAAGCCAAGTTTTCGCTGTCCTGTCTAATGAAGCATGGTTCAAGTGACAACAGCATTCAGTAGATGGTTCTTGTGATTGATCACAGCTGTCTGAGGACTGGCAGTCGAGTAAATGCTCCATGGTCAGCTGCGAAGCCAGTTCTGACGAAAAAACCAATAACAACTGCACATACACATGTCTCTTCTTCAGATGGTCTGGAAATAAGGTGACCTGAAAACAGACAAACATTTCACTATGAATATTTAATGGCCGACGGCAGCTTTTAAAAGCTGTGGGGACTCAAGCGAGGAACAAGTAATAAATGTTTAATCGTGCAGAAGTGGTTTAACAATACGTGAATTTCACACCGTTCATTAGTGTTGATAAAAAAAAATAAAAAATAAAAAAATAAGTAAGAAAGAAGATGAATACTTTGAAAATTACATTCGAAAAAAACTAAATGTTTAATATTTAATCGAGACTGTATTGTTCTGGTGAAAATATTAATATTAAAGATGAAGAAAGCTATTAGTGCTGTTCCTTACTGTGAATGAGTTAAAAGCATCAAGACTTAAAACATTTTTCTCGTTTTGTAAATAAAAATTATTGATTATGTCAATATAAATAATGAAGTGTTTTGAACTGAAAACAGAATATTAAATACACACATGCAATTGCACGAGAACACACACACACACACATACACACTCTCTCTCACATACATACATATATATATATATATATATATATATCACAACTCCCTCACAGACACTAATTTCTAGCACAATATGATATTCACAGTAGTTGCCATTTCTCCTTTTCTTGTAGTTACTGTTTTGGTTTTGGTTTTCTTTTATATCACTTTAAGAGAATAAAAAAGAAAGAAAAGACAAGTTGAAAATGACTTCATATTGAAACTACCAATGATTTATGACTGGTGAAGATTTGTTTTGTGTGTCAAAGTTTTCCCGAGTGGTCAGGGACCTTGTAACATGGAAAATGGCAGCTCATTACATCCTAACAGTTCTGCATCTTACAGTCAACAGCTGTCCAGAAACAAACATATTAATCATATTGATACAAAACATATTTAAGCTATTTATACATGTATACTTTAACTGAGCCAAGTATCAGTCAATGAGGACTGTATTAAACAAAAGTTACAAAAGATAACTCATTAATAATCACATTAAACTTGATTTAAAAAAAAAAAAATTCGTTTCTAAGGTAATTTATTAATAATTATATTAAACTTGTTACCACCATGAATTCTTGATTTAAAAAAAAAGAAGAAAATTAAGAAAATGAAATGCTGATCTATCCTGTTGTTATATAAATCTATAATTATAGGTTACAGCAAACATTGGTTTCTAAGGTAACTTATTAATAATTATATTGAACTTGTTACCACCATGAATTCTTGATTTAAAAAAAAAAGAAAAAAAAAAAACTAAATACCGATCTATCCTGTTGTTATATAAATCTATAATTATGCATTAGAACAAACATTGGTTTCTAAGGTAACTTATTAATAATTATATTAAACTTGTTTGCACCATGAATTCTTGTTTTAAAAAAAATAAAAAAAAAAAAAAAAAAATGAAATACTGATCAATCCTGTTGTTATATAAATCTGTAATTATAGATTACAGCAAACATTAGTTTCTAAGATAACTTATTAACAATTATATTAAACTTGTTAGAACCATGAATCCTTGATATAAAAAAAAAATAAATGAAATACCGATTTATCCTGTTGTTATATAAATCTATAATTAAGGATTACAACAAACAATGGTTTTAAGATTATTTATTAATAACTATATTAAACGTGTTAGAATATTTTATTTTTAACAGTTCTATTGTTATATACATCCATAATTACAGATTACAGTACATGCAAGTCAAAAAGATTATTTATTAAACCCTGTAAATTCTAGATTTAAATAAAATGTGATGAATAAAATCAAACTTATAAACTTATGAAATGTATGACGAAAATAATAAAAAGAGTTGTTTTGGAAAAAATGGAAGGATTTAAATCATCATATTATTCAGTACAAAATTGAAGTTCAGTCTCTTATTATTAGATTTCTGTTTTGAATTTTAACTATTTTAATAGAACTTGTTTTTACAAGTTAAAAAATTAATTATGAGTGTGTTTAGAATTTTAATTTAGCATTTAAAGTTTAAGTTTGGTATATATTAAATTAATATCGTTACATTCGAGATTCATATATTGTGTATTTAGTTACGAATTTAACCTGATATTCCGATCATTGCATCAACACTTTCAAACATCAACATCTAACCCTATCTCCATTTTTAACCATTAAATCACAATCACTTGTCTGATCTGCTCTGATCTGTGACAACTTACATTACCTAATCCAACACGTTGAGATTAAAGTCCTGTGTTTTCACTGATCAACTGAAAATTGCTGAATTCTTCGATCACAAAGACCTCAAGACCTACATCAACATTCTAGCTGTGGTACCAGTTTAGTCTTTTTTTTGGGTGAAAACAGGATCGACAGAATAATTTGTCTGCTTCACTCCATCATTTAAATACAAGTGACTGATAACAAAATGACTGTGGTGATTGCTTTGGCCCATGTAAGCATGGGACAAGATGGGTGTCTGAAATTACACTCAAGCAATCACTCTAAGAAAACTGGTTTTTCCTCGTTGAAGTAGCAAACGATTGTCAAGTTCTAAACTAGATAGACCTTTCCACGAACTGTTTGACTTTGAAATCAAATTTCTGTTTGACAGACATTTCAAGAAAAAAAAAAAAAAAAATATCACTAAAGTCAAAATTATACTTTAATAATTATTTCACATTTAATAGAAGAAACTAACTTTAAAGTTTTTATGTGCTCTTTCTACAAAAAACTGCTAAAAACATTGACTAGAAGGATCTTTCTAGTAACTGTTTAACTCTGAAGTCAGATATATGCTTAAAAATTTCCATTTTCAGTCTTGATAAATCTTTCCAGAAGAAATTGTTAACTGCAGTGAAAATTATACTTCATAGATATTTCTTGAAGAAATTTTCACACATAAATGTGACTGATCTCTTTCAGAAATAACTATTTAATTCAGAAGTCATTCTTACACATGATGGATATTTCTAACAGAAATTACCACATTCAAACTTAATACATCACTCTAAAAGTAACAATTTAATTTTGTAAGCCAAACCCTAACAGATATTTTTAGTTGAAATTAATATTCAAACTTGACGGATCTTTCTAGAATAAAAACCATTTACTCCTGAAGTCAAATTCATACTTGTAAGACACCATCTACATTTCTGTAATCAACCTTTTCACAATGACTTGCACTTGAAAGAAGGAACTATTTTATTTGTAAATAATCGACTGATCTGTTGTTTAACACTGCTGAAAAGAGTGAGAGAACATGCTGCTGTCACTCAGGTGCTGTTGTTATCAATTAGCGACAAGAGAATTTGTTACAGGCATGTTATCACAGACAGGAAAGCATGTACACGGCATTCTGATAAAAAGCGATTGGTAATGAGAACGTTCCAACAGGTGCATTAAGTGCAAGGAGGAATGAACCTACAAGCATTATTTTGCATGCCAACATTGTAAAATCTGAACTGTAGCCTCATTTTGATGGAAATAAGGTTAAAAAAAAAAAAAAAAAAAAAAAATGAGTTGCAGTCTGCTCTGAAGGTTAGTAAGAACAGTCAATAATACATTTTTAACATCTTTGTTAACCTGTATTTTTCCTTTTCAAAATTTACACAAATATTCTTTTTTCACCCCCATTTTTAATTTTTTGTTTGTTTTTACCATATTAATCAATGCTCATATTTCCTTTCTTCTTGCTTTAAAATCATGTTCCCATATTTTTTTTTCAGATTTTTCGTTTTTTTTTTTTTTTTTTTTTTTTTTTTTACAATTCCAAATCTGAAAGGTCTCAGAAACCATTTCCAAGTTCTCCGAAATCGTAACTCACTGAAGCCGATAGCCCACTGCACACTGGCAATGATGATGATGATGATGAGGAGAATGATTAACTGCTGCTGGATGAGATAATCATACAAAGCTGTTTCCTACACGTACTAAATATTTAGATTCACGTTAATACACATGGAAATTAATCTTGCATGTTAATAGCTTCCAGTCACTGGACTGATATCTTAAGTCTAAGCAATGTCAGCCAAACACAGAATTAATCACTGATCATGCCAGATTGTTTCGGTCCATCTGAGCACAGCAATCAACAGTGGAACTGGAATTGACATAATTTCCGTTGCTGCAGACTGAATCTCCCCATAAAGGAAATTACTTCGAGTATATTCTGAGATTTATTCCAGATAACAACAGTTTGTGCACACACACAATGGCATGTTGCTTTCCTCTTGTGTTTTTGGTTTTGTTTTTTTATTTCTTTGTTTTAAACTTATTTATTTACTTATTCATTCATTCACTCACTCATTCATTCATTCATTCATTCAATCATTCATTCACTCATTCACTCATTCATTTCATTCATTCATTCATCATTCATTCATTCATTGAAGACAATCATTTATGCACACATACACAAATATGTTCTTCCATATTTCTTTTTTTCAACTTATATTTACTGCTTATTTAAATTATTTATTTAATAATTTATTTATTTTATATTCTTATATATAAATCAATAAGAACCATTTTTTTTTTTTTCCTATTTTCTAATTAACACAGGTGCTCCTTTAATCTTAATGGCTAACAAAATGGAAGTCATTGTCTTTGAAGAACTGAAATATACCATTATTATGCCTCTAACTGCAGAAGTGCGAACAAGCAGACACAACACATTTTAAATCTGATTTCCATAAACACTGTCTACGAATTAATTTTCATACAAGCCAGACAGACGGTATGTTTAATAAAACATAACAAAACACATTCATCTAGTGAACTCTGTGAACTGCTTTCTTCAGTGTTACTGTTATTCATTAAGATGACTATATACACAGACAGTTCAAAATGTTCATGGAAAACTGTTAAAAAAAAGAGAAGAGTTTAATGTAACTCGAGACTGAATAAGACTGAATTAATTAACCCTACTGCTGAAACAAGTTTTACGTGTAAGTAGAAACGTATGTGTGTACATGAAAATGCATGTCGTGCATGTGCATGTGGGAGGATGAATGCACATCTGCTTGTAAACAGTTAACCTGACACCCACCTGTGTAAGCATTTAAGACTGAACTAATCAGTAAACTGATTTAACCTTTCTCCAATCAATATCTTCATTTGTTCAGCTTAGCTGTGTTTTATAATCAGATCGACAAGAAGTTGTTTAGTTTAATGAAATAATATAAATGCATGGGTGATTACCAACAGTTCTGTTGTAACTCTTAAACAATAAACAAATTAAAGCAAATACCTAGGATTTTCTTCACTTACTCCTGTCCCACAAACAAAACACAATCTTTCTTTTCCTTGTATCGATATGAAATTTCTTGCTCCACTAAAAGTTCTCTAACTGGTTTAGATTTTTCCCGTTCATGAAAAGGTGCTCATGAAAAAAAGTCTCTTGCTGCTAATCAAAAAGAGTAACCCATAGTGACAGTACAGAGCTTCTTTTCTCATTGTTTGTATCACGTACGGATTATTATTTGTAATAATTATAAGAAAGGCATATATATAACTGTAGATTAAAAATGTGATTTTTGTAATTAAATGAAACATTTTTTTCTTTGGTTTCTGGGGTCTCAATATCATCTGGAGAGAAAAACAATACTTTAGCATAGAACACATTGAAAAATGAATTTGTAAATTATAATCTTTCTTTTTATTTGTGTTTCTTTTTCTTCTTTTTTTTTTTTGGTAATTTTTCTAAATAAATTAAATAAATACAGAAAAAGAACTGGAATCGTTGTGTCAACAACTGAAACTGATCTCAACTAAGACAACAGAAATTTGTGTTTGTATTTTACTAACCTCTGCTGGGATTTTGCACTATCTAGATAACTATTATTCATTACATTTATAAAAAAAAAAAAAAAAAAAATTTTATTTTTTATTTTTTTAAAAATGTATTTAAAAAAAATAACTAATTCTAATTTACACAGTTAAAACTTGATTTCCGAGCTAGTAAATCTGTCATGTAATTTGCAATTTCAGACGTTCCTCGTTTTAAAGTGGAACTTAATTGAATAATGTGTGGCACATCATTTATTGTGCATTTCTCCCCTGATGCATTTCAAATTACTTGCAGCTTTTCAACGCCATGATGATTGTTCTTTTTATTAACAAAAAAAAAAAAAAAAATGGGAGAAAGAAATAAAAATATGAAAAAAACAACCAAACATTATATATATATATATAAAAAAAATTCTGGATTTTAGCCTCTGGGGGAAAAAAAAAAGAAGAAGAAGAAAAAAAATTAGGTAGATAACAGAAATGGAACATTAAACTTGATGCGAGTTTAATCTAATAGAGGGGTAAAAAATGCATAAAACAGATATACATTCCAAAACTGTATCCATTCCAGCCTGGTGGAATAACAAAATAAATTGTAGAAAGAAAAAAAACTATCACAATTTGACTTAGTCTTGACAGAATTAAACGATATATTACTTTTAAAATGTTAATTAAAGACAAAATCAAAATAAAATAAGGCATAAAGAACTATCAAAAAATAATAATAAAAAAAAAATATATATATATATATATATATATATTTTATGAATACTTATTCTTTGGAAGTGGTTACCCAGGTATACTTAAATTTACTGATACACTTAGACTGATATACATAGTTAAAAGTGTTCAGTTGTTGCCTAACAATAGTTAGTGTTAATTCAATAAAATGCTAAAACCTCTCAGATAATGAACAGCAATAAAGTTTTGTGTTAATCCATGCACCTGTTATATTTATGACAAAGTGTTGTAAAGTGGAATAACAATGAATTTGCTGTGTTAATTCATACATCAATTTAACACATTCACTTACAACTTAAACTTGCTTTATTAATTCACAATTTATGTATTGTTTACAAGCAGTGAAGTCACCATGCGAGTTTTAACTCGCATTCACAGGATGATAAACTACAATCAAGATATCACGTTAATTCATGCATCTACAACACACATTTCTAAAAGCTGAATAATGATAATAATAATAATAAAGTCATATTGTTAATTGATATGCTATTAGATTAACATCTTAAGCTGGAGGACAATAAAGTCATTACACCAATTCATTCGTTTACAACCTCAAAACTCCTCGAACGCTGTTTTAAACAATCAAGTCATCATTTATATTAACACACGCATTCGCAACATAGGTTCACTGAAAGCTGAATAACAATAAAGTTATCTTATTAATTCCCGCAAACGAGCTTTGATCCTGTGGTCTCTGGTGCAATCAGCACTAATTGATGTGATCAAGTGTTGATGAGGTAAAAGACTTGTTGTTTGGCTGACACCCATCTGATTATCTTAACCAGCAAGAGAAACCGTCGTCGAGGGATATTGCGTAAAGCTGGAGAATGGTGATTATTACACCGACTATAAAACTGTCTGCAATCAAACACAAAGTCCCCTTGGGCAGCTCGGGGGATTGAAAATCCCATTTGAACTGAAACAATTCGCCCTGGTGCGCGAGAGGATTGTAAAATCGCGTCGAGTTTTGAAAATGTCCCTGGCGGAGTTGTTGATGATTATCGCACACAAGTGACGCAGGAGATAATAAAACGCGGTTTAAAGCAAACACGCTGAGTTTGAGTTGTGAACTCTCACCAGAACTCAGTCTACAGGTTTACTCAACAGAGAGCAATATCCAAATTAAATTTTTTATTTTACTTTAAAAAAAAAAAAAAAATTTAAAATGTTTTTTTTTTTTTTTTATAAAAAGTGAAATGAAAGGATAACTGAATTTATTGTGAACCAGCAACCAGTCTTTGAGACTGTGCAACACTGGCAGTCAAGTCTCAACAGCTCTCAGATTAAAGTGTGCGTGTGGATTTGTATTAAATGATTCTTCTGATAGCTAAGCAAAGACATCTACCATTTGAAAGGAATATAAACTAACCTTTTTTCTATTTGTTGTATAAATAATATTAATATTGTGATTTTCTGAAAGACATACCAAAACCTCTAGTGAAAATTAAGTAAGAGCTAAAACACATAATCAAAAATGATAACAGAGGAAAATGAAATGTTCTTTTATTTACTTTTAGAAAATCGCATAAACCACTGTTCTATGTTAAAAATGTATTTTGTATCTGTGAATGGGTATGTGTATATCTTTGAGCATCAGTTTGTGTTTTGATGAGAAAAAGAGAGAAAGATAGAAAGACAGAGAAAAAGAAAAGGACACATCTAGACAAAACAATGTCAATGAGTCAGAAAACACATAAACATACAAACAGATATATTTGTTTCTTTAGGCTTGGCTCAGTATACTATTCAAATGAAGTCTAATTTCTCCACCCAATAAACAACAATCAAATAATGTAAGGGACGACATCTGGAATGAATCAATGTGGTAAACAGACAGGCTTCATAAATATTAATGTTAACAAAGATGTTTTTGTGTTGTTGTTCTCTTTTTCTTTTACAAAAAACCCCCACAAAACCCCACACACACCAAACAAACAAAAACAAAAAAAATAAAAAAAAAAACAACTGTCAGTATTAGCCAGAGCAAATGATGGTCAGAAATGACTTACAAATAAAACAGAAAAAACTTAACATCTGCCTGCATAACAACAAAACTGAAGGAAAAATTACTTTAGCAAAATTCTTAATATTAACATTTCGTAAGTCAAATATTAAAAGCCTTCTGTTCTTTGAGAAACTAATCAGTATTAAAAGTTTGTGTCTGATCCAGACTTTGATATTTATGTGTGACATGCAGATAAGATGTCGGGAATTAAGAATCATCATTATAAAAAAAAACACCAAGCCATTCGTTGTTTACATCAAGATTTAACACTGATTATAGTCTGTCACCAATCACCACAAATGAGAAATTAGAATTGGCTGCATTTTAGTTCTAACATTAAACTGTAATAAGCCTTTCTGTCGACAGAGTGACAGTTGTAATGAAGTATTTTTCTCCTTAGTTTGAGCCAGTGTGTGCATGTGTGTGTGCATGTGTATGTGTTAGATTTTGTCTGGTTCATTATTTTCAGATATATGCACACAGAACATGCACACAATTAATGCACACACATTATTACATGAACACAGATATTACTGAACAGAAAGTTAAACTATATAAGATCAAAGACAAAGAGTACAAAAAATAAAATAATATAAAATATAATTGCTTGTGCCCACTTTTTAATAATAATAATAGTAATAGTAACAACAATAACAGTAACAAAACAATGACTATAATCATAATAACAACACCACCAACTTTAACAACAGCAGCATCAGCAGCAGTAGTAGCAGTAGTAATAATAATAATAATAACATGACCAACTATAACAGTAGTAACAACAACAATAATAAATAATAATAAACAGATTCAGTTCTGACAATACTTTCTAAGTAAACTATTTCATGCTACACTTCCCAAAAAAAAGACACCCCTCACCCTGACCACAGAAAGTCAGTGCAGAAAAGATGTAATCAAGATGATGATAATAAAGACTGAAAATGTAATATCCTTAATAAATTGTTCATGTGACTGGCTAATGAAGTAATCAAGACCGGGGCACCAATGCAATCAGTATCCACAAAGTAAAAAGATGTGACACAATGAAAGTGACAAGTGGGTAATAATAAATAATTCTACTTAATAATGTACGATGAGGCTACAGAACAGGCTGGATGCAGTACAAAAGTGTCAGTAATAATTAAAATTTATTAATTAATAGCATACCTTGTGGCAGTTTGAAGAAACAGAATAAATATTATTTTTCACTATGCTTCCAAGTGAATGTTTTAAATTACTGGCAAGCAAGCTTTGCTAATAATAAAGTAAAAATAAAAAAATAACAAGTTCTTGGGGGGATAGATGAAAGCTGACTCATCATACTATGTAAAAATATTATAATGTTTCTGAAGTATTTAAACTTAATTTCTCAAATATATTTTGTTTGTTATTTTATTTTATGGTAATTTTTTTTTATAATATTATGTAACACTGGACTAAAGGATAAAATGGTAACTTTCATCTGTCCTAAAGGAAATATTACTTTATTGCTAACAAATATTTGTGTTCGTATCAAAATGAAACACATTTAAGTGCATGCAAAATTACCAAAAAATCTTCTTTATATCATCAAAGCTGTCATTAGAATTGCACATTCACTGATACAGATGAACAAGGAGGTGAAGGAACAAATGTTGTAATTCAACATATTTTTAATCCACTGTTATATGGCACATTTGTATTTGTGTGTGTGTGTGTGTATGTGTGTGTATGTGTGTGTGTGTGAGAGAAAAGAGAGAGAGAGAGAGAGAGAGAGAGAGAAAATCATACACATATGAAGAGGCAAAACCCATTTTCCACTATGAGGCAATGCCCAGATTGTAAATGAGTAAATGTTTACTGTGGAGGTTTGTTCCTGCAACCCAGCATGCCCCAGTCTAGACCAATCAACGGCTGCTATTATCTTAGAGGATTATTCAATATTCAGAAAATTAATGTGTTACCAGGTCTCTGAATAAAAATGGTCAATAGAAACAAAGTTTACCTCTATCAGCAAAATTAGATAAAAGTTTTTATTCTGTATGAATTCGGCAATACAATCCGATAAAGACAACTTATCCGACAAAAGGGCTATGTTTTTCTGTGTTGGCCATTGCTGAGGTCTGAGGTCTCCAAATAACAATCCACAACTTTGCTTTATTAAATAAAAGTAATGATGTAATTTTATAACATTTAACCTCGGCTAAGTGTAACTGTATATGAAGAGCACAATAATGTTAAATGTAAAGACAGTGGTACATTTTAATTATTTTTGTTTTATTATCCTGCAAGAAGTAGGATGTAGCTGTTATTCTGATAATGTATGCTTCTCTATTTTATCACAACCCTCTGGCCAATGAAACATAACATATATTAACATGCACACAAATTGTATATGTGTGTGCGTGTGTGTGTGCAAGTGTGCATGCGTCTGTGCATGTGTGTGTTTGTTTCTCAACAGTTGTCAAAAATATCTGAAATCTTCTGGCTTGATAAAAAGAACATGCACACACACACACACACACACACACACACACACACACAAAATATAATCATAATTCCAAATAAGACATAAAAACTGCTAAATGGCAGCTAAAGATTACAATGATCATTGATTATACTGTTCAGATTACAAAAAATTTGTTTTCTAAATGATGAACAATTGAGCTGCAGTTTTGTGTACTTAACTAAAATGCAGTAAACTGTGTAAATTGTTACAGGCAAAAAATTAACATGAATGAAAAAAAAAAAAAAAAAAAAGTAATTGATCACAAGAAAAATTCATTAATTAGCAGAAACTGCATGTTCTTGAATCCTCTGAACTGTAAAGATTTAACTAAGTTATCTCAGAAATTTATTTTAACACCTGATCAATGATGCTGTATATACAGAATTAATGCTAAACTTACATATACTCAATCACCTGCATGCACACACAAATATATGCCACACATGCAAAATCCACACACAGATACATTGTGATTTTGTTTTATTCAGGGGATTTAAAACCTAAGCATAAGCCTTAAAAAAAGAAGAATTTAAAAAATATATATGTAAATAAATAAAATAAATAAATAAATAAATAATAATAATAATAATAATAATAATAATAATAATAATAATAATAATAATAATAATAATAATAATAATAGTAATAGTAATAGTAATAGTAATAAATAGTAATAATAATAATAATAATAATCAGAAGAAGAAGAAATAAATAAATCAAATAAAATAATAAAAACCCAATATCATCTGACAATAACAGAGATTCAAACATTATAAACCAAAATCATCTATAATATATATTTTTGGGACATTTAAAAGAATGTTTAATTAAATATTGAAGCCCTGCTACAAATATTCAGTAATGTTAAATATAAATGACTGTTTAACAGAAACAATTATATATGTATATCTAAATAATATAATTATAAATATGTGACACATATACACATTTTTTTCTCATGCTGAAAGCACATTTAACTTTAATAGTTCTTTTCAATGAGGTGATGTTATACACATTATTATTCTTATTTACTTTCTCATTTTTCATATTTAATTTCAAACACACACACACACACACATACACATTACTCATGTTTTTTTTATAAATTTTATACAGTGATATTTTGTTATTTTTTTCTTTATCTTCTCATTTTTTGTTGTGTTTCATTTTATAAACAATTTATTTCATGCACGCATGCACATGCACACACACACACACACACAAAATGTAAACACTTTTAGAATACACCAGAATTACATATATTACATTATATTATATAAACTTGATATTACATTATTTGTATTTATAATCTCTTTACATACATCACATCATTTTATAAACAAACCATTTCATGCATGAACAGACGCAAGCACACCCACACATACCCACATACACAAACCAAACCTTCTTACAATACACAAGAGATGCTGACGTTTTATATAAATTTGATTTTTTGTTTTTTTTTTTAACTTCTCTTTTTCCACTTCATTTAACTTTATAAACAAACCGTTTCATGCATGCAAAAACAAACACACTTTTATAATACACCAGATTACTGATTTTTTAAATCTGATACATTGACGTTTTATGTTTTTACTTGCCTTCTCTTTGTCTAGTTCATTTCACTTTACAAACAAACCATTTCATATGCACACAAACACACACATGCACACACACACACACACACACACACACACAAAATGTTACTTTTAAATAATACACTAGAATCACTAATGTTTAGTAAATGTGATACACTAGTATTTTGTATTTTTACTTATCTTCTTTCTTTGTTTTTTTTTTTTCTTCTTTTCACTTCTTGACACTTTGTATTTTTACTTATCTTTTTTGTCTACTTTACTTCACATTACAAACAAATCAGTTCACATACACACTCACACACACGCACGCTTTTGTAATAACCTACACTCACATTTTATAAATTTGATATACTCATATTTGTTTTTTCTACTTCACTTCACAAACAAACCATTCACACACACTCTCTCTCTCTCTCTCTCTCTCTCTCTCTCTCTCTCTCTCTCTCTCTCTCTCTCTCTCTCTCTCTCTCTCTCTCTCTCTCACTCACTCACTCACTCACTCACTCACTGGTGAATACATTTATACATTTATACTGACAAGCACAAGTTCAAGGTATATAATGACTAAACAAATATGATGGAAGATCTAATAATGTCATGTAGAATTACCGCTTGTCACTAGATACAAGACTTTTAATACTTGGATGAAAGATCAATATATCAAACAGCTCAGCCTCCCAAAGTATAATCTATGTATTTAATAAAACAAAAACATTCCGTAACTGTTCCCTTGTACATTTTTGGCAAGGGGAATAACCATTGATATAATTTTAATTAATAATACAACAAAAAAAAAAAATCTCTTTTTACAATATCACACATGCACACACACAGACACACACACACACCTGTGAGTTAAACACACTTAAAAACAGACACAAAAAGCAGATCTAAATATATTAACAGAATATACGACACATCTTGTTATTGTTATTATTAATTAACGCAGATTTCTTGCCATTATAACATAAAATATTTTAAAAAATATATATATATATATAAAAATATAAAAATATATATATATATATATATATAAAAATATAAAATAAATATATATATATATAAAAAAAAAAAAAAAAATATATATAAATATATATAAAAAAAAATATATATATATATAAAAAAAAAAAAAAAAAAAAAAAAAAAAAAAAAAATAATTTTTAAAAAAAAAAAAAAAGGATTAAAGCAGATATTCAAAAGCAACAAAATACTTACTCTTTGTTTGTTTGTTTTGTTATATTTACATACTGTTCATCGAAGCAGCCAGGCTGCTGGGAATCGCTGACCTCATACTTTGCGACATAATGGGGTAGGACACGAGCGCCGTCGTGGACGCAGCCATGTTGGGTGGGATGCTTTGCGTGAGGCTGCACACCGGCTGCAGGTTCTGCTGCAGCGACGCCGTCGTCAACGATCCCGCAGTCATTGTCTGAGCTAACGTCACGGCGACAATCGTCGCGGGGTTCATCGCCACGGACGTGTTGAGAGGCTGCGGAGGTGGAGGGGCCATCTCCCCCCGAGCCGCGAGGTGCTGGGCGGTCTGGAGGGCGTGCTGCGTTGCCATCTCGCTGTTGAGGGCGATCTGCTGCGACAGGGTCGAGTTCACGTGACTCAGGTGGCTGATTGTGGGCGCAGCAGCAGCAGCAGCCGCCGCAGCAGCGACGATGGCATTCGACTTGCTCACCCGGTACCGCGCGTTCTGCTCGAGCAGCACCTCATTGGTCGCGGTCAGATCGGAGACACTCTTCTTCAGCTCCTCCACTTTGCGCCTCAGGAGCACGTTCTCCTCCTCCAGGAACTGGAAGCTCACCGGAACCGACTGGAAGAAGTCGATGCGGCGCCGTTTCGACGCCGTGCTGGTGGTGGTCGTCGAGGAGTCCAGCCTGTCGAGGTGGTCAAACCGGTCGTAAGGGTCGTTGTTGTACGCCGCCGTTGCGAACGCCGAGCCGTTGTTGTTGTTGTTGATGTTGTTGACGTTGTTGTTGACGACCACTTCGCTCTTCCGTCGCTCCAGCTCATACTGCTCTGCAGACAGGTGCCGGTACTTGCACTTGGAGCCGCGTTTGCACTCGCGCTTCATGAAGTCCTTGCAGATGGGCACCTCGCCCTTCAGGACGTGGATGTCCCTCGTGGAAACCCCGATCCCCAGTGCAGCGGCCTGCTGGATGCGCGACGGCAGCTGTCCGAGCTGGTTGTAGACGTCCTCCTCCTCGCGGGTGCAGTGCAGGAACCGGCACGTGGGCCTGCGACAGCCGGTGTTCTGGAAGTCGTGGCAGAACGTGAACTCGGGCTTCTTGCCGAGGATCTTCGTCTCCGAGGGCTCGGGGTGTCTGTACCGACACCGTTTACCCCTCTTGCAGACGTTGCGCAGGTAGTCGCGGCAGATGTCGTCGTCTTTGCCATTGTCCTGGTGGCGCGACGACCGGTTGTCGTCACTGCCGCTGTCGCTGTTGTCGGACATTGTCGGAAAGGGTTTCATGCAGCTTCGACTCGACGGCTGTGAAAAGGGTGGCAGAAATGGGGGCATGGAACTGGAAATAAATTGATCAATGATGATTGTTTGTTTGTTTTTGTTTGTTTTGTTTTTTTTTTAGGTTGTTTTTGTTTTAAAAAAATCACATATTTAAATAAGATGACAAATTCTTGGCCACACGTAGCACTGGATGTGGTATTCTGACGATGATGATGTTATTCTAATATTAGTTCTGAATGAGTAAGTCCGGTGTGTAAACGATTTTTCTTTGCTTTAACATGTCCAACAGAAGAAACAAAAAATCTGCCTGTGCTCCCGGTTCACGAACATCACTGCAGATCTGTTAAATTGTTAGTAAATGGCAACAGCAACAGCAACAGCACTGAGTAGCTGCGTGTGTTAAAGCCGACTTCCACGCTGCTGCTTTATAGTAGTTCTCTGATTAACTGACGCTTTCAACAACGTCTCTGGGGATCTGAAATAAAACAAACAGCTTGTTAGTGATTAAATGCATCATTGCGCAATTAAACATTTATAGCAAGTCTTGCAATTCTGTTGGATACCTGTGCAGCAGTTTTAATTGGACATCTCCTAAATGAAGTGCGTACATTGATTAGCTATAGCATGAAGACAGCAAAAAGAAAAAAAACATTAAAGAAAAAAAAGAAGAAACACTTAATAATATCATTTTCTCTTGAATAGAGAGTTCGTGCACTATTTATTGAATTTAATTTCTTGTGTATTAGAATGTGTGTGTGTGTGTGTGTTTAGTGTGTGTGTTGTGTTGTGTTGTGTGTGTGTGTGTGTGTGTGTGTGTGTGTGTGTGTGTGTGTGTGTTTGTCTGTAGATGAATTTATTCAAGCATGTCATATATATATACAGGTACACAAGCACAGGAATAGAATCAAACACTTGTATTTAAGTAGCTGTTTTTGGTTGGCAGATTGTTTTTTGTTTTTTTTAAATGATATTTATTTTTCTGGACTATTTTAAGATATGAATATGTTTTACTCTCAGAAATCTGGCAAACATAAACCACATTTATCTTTTACAATAACTGCCTGTTTTGTTAATTTCCGTGTAAATTTCCTGCTCCTAGGAACACTGAACTGCCCAGTTAAGCTCATGCAGTGTTGTATCATCGAAAGAGCATGTGATAAGTAAATGTTATTTTTCACACATATACAATGAAAACCAGTTGGCAAGGAATGCATAAACAATAATTTATCATTCTATATTGTGAGGTACTTCTGATAGCTTTTGGACAAATGCAACCATGTTACGTGTAACAAACTATTTATATTGCTCTTTGTTTTGTTTTTTGTTTACTCTTGTTTTGTTCTTTTTGGGATTTTTTTGTTTCTTTCTTTTGTAATTTTGAATTATAAAATGAATTCTGTTTTTTTTAATAAGATTTAGATCAATGCTTCTCAAGCTGAGGCATGACAGAATGTTAATGAGGATTTGTAATTAATGAAGGTTTACACGATCACTTCCATAGCTTTGCACTTTCAAATTTCAAAAGAAGGATACTTCATAGAATTGTAACCAAAAACTTCACATTTAATAAAGTCATTTGAAAACATGTAGTAAAAGTACTGCACTGTTTCCAGTGGGGTATGGAAAAAATGGTACCAGAAAAAATGGCACCCATAAAAAATGACACTGTGCTGATTTGGAAAAAATGGCACCTTATTTATTTTTTCTGTAGTGTTCCTTTAAAATAAAATTAAAAGTACTTTTGAAAATACAGTTTACTCATGCAATATTGTTACATATATGTCATGATGGGGCTAACAGTTTTTTTAGCACATATTTGTGACAAAAAAGATTGAAAAACACTGGTTTAGACAACAGAAAACAAATTATTTGTTTAAAGCACATTTTAAAAATATATACACATTTCATGGTTTTGGTAAATATGTATTTAAAACAGACTTTTAAATATTAGCTCTGTAATTATTTCTTTCTGAAATAAATCTTCAGCTTTTATTAAAACGTCTGGATCATACAAGAAAAAGATGAATTTCATAAACAAGAAAGGAAAAAGACGAAGAACTAATTATTGTTGTTATTGATGCTGTTTTTAATAATGAATTTTCTTTTGTGGAAGAGAAATAATATACAAGTATACAATAACACGTACATCCCATTCTTTGTAACGGCTGAATGCCTTTAATTAGTTTTATTCGGATTATTTAAAAAAATTAATAATTAAATGTTTATACATTCTTATTCATTATCGTAGTCTTTTTTTAAATTTTTTTTTTTTTTAATTCCATCTGCAATGAATATCTGCATTGATTTCCAATACCGGCCTGCAACAAACAAAACCGTTGTTTGAACAATGGTTACAAGATTTTTTAATGAAATCGGACACTGATAACCTCTGTCATGCAGCAAGGTAAGGAAAGGATCTCTCTGGAATAAACACCGAGTTATCGAAAAACAACACATGTTAGCGTTTGCTCTTTCTCACAAATGTCAGGAAAGTATTTTTCCAGATGGTCAGTATTAAAAGAAGGTATATTATGGCACTCGGGAGTTAACAATGGGCCCAGGCTTATCACATGGTAATTTGCAGTGCATGCTTGGATGGAGCTATTTATATTTCACAGAAATGTGATCAATCATTTCCAGGCAACACACCGGTATAGATGCAGAAATGAAATAATAAATGGTTCAGATATTATGAACTTGTCAAATCTCAGGCTTTTCAAAGAATACAAAAATCACAGCATTTTTTTTGTCCCTGTATGAAAATCGTTTCACTCATTATTAGATGACAGGACACTTATTTTAGGCAACTTCAACAAAAGAATCACTGACAGCAACATAGCAACAAAATAACACGATTAGATTTTAATTTTTTTTTTTTATTTACCTGCATTAAATATATTTTAATTTCCTTTTTTTTTGTGGGGGGAAAAGTCTTTGGTCAATATAATATTTGTTTCATGTAATGTTGAAAAAAAATAATACTGTAAATATCTGGCTTGATAATCAGATATTTTTTTTTATCATTCAATTCACTGCTTTATAGTAAGTTTATAGGTTAATCATTTTCTTTTGAAGAAACAGTAATTATGACACACACAATAAAACAGATTGGTCGACAATAAAATTATATCACTCCCTTTGAACTGAGAATAGCTAAAATAAGAATATAATGATTTTTTTTTTTAATCAAAGGATTTATATTGTTGAACAGAATGTTGGCTTGCACATCACACTGTATGTGTATGTGTATGTGCATGTGTATGTCTATGTGTATGTGTTATTACATGAGTGGGTAGATGCATCTGTAAGCACAGAATCTACACATTCTAACTCTTAAATACATAACAAATTATGTTTATATGTGGGTGTACGTGCATATATGAAAGGTAATTTAAACATGAAATACTAATGCTTAAATTGATGTATATTTGAGGTAAGTATAAACCTGTCCCCATATACCCAAACATCAATTCTGTCTTTTGGGAGAAAACATTTTAATACTTGTTTTAAATGAAAGTTATAACATTATAAAAATAGAGATACTGTTTTATAATTTATAACAGGAGCCTTTTAAAAGTAATATTTTTGCTATAGAAGAATAACCATTAAAACTAAAACAGAAAAATAAAATTCAAATAAAAAATAATAAATAAGCAAAGAAAATATACAATTTTAAAATAAATAGAATTGTGTATACATGTTTAATAAAGAAAATAATGATAAATCAGAAAACTGAAAATTAAAAAAATAAAAGCAATAAGATTTTAAAATGTTAAACATAAAATAAAGCAAAATAACAAAATAGTAATAAAAATAATAAAAAAATAAAAAAATAAATAAATAAATGAATAAATAAATAATTAAATGAATTAATAAAATTAGAATACATTAAAAAAAAAAAAAATAAAAAAAATAAAAAAAAAAAAAAAAAAAAAAAAAAAAAAAAAAAAAAATAAACAAACAAATAAAAATATAAAATAACAATAAAAAAAAAAAAGAATATTAACAATAAAAACAAAAACATGAAAAACAAACTGGTCATCACTGAACGAGAAGGTGAAATATGAAATTCAATCTATTGGCACAGCGATATTAAAAACAACTCAACAACGAACACTTGGTGTATGTTTTCTCACAAATGCTCATTGATCTAATTGATTTTTCCACTTGCAGGGGGAAAAAGAATAAATTTTTGTTCTCTCTCAATTGATTTAGTCACACTCAGACCCTTGAAGGACCAAAAACTTCACAAACTTTTTACTGCTTACCAAACAACCGAGATGAAAACTAGACAATGCCGGAAGGTGTCGTGTGTTCAAAGGAACACTTGAAACGAAATTAATGGGGTTTAATCTAAGATCTTCAGATGCCAATTCAATAGCAATTTCATGTCAGTTCAGTGATGTTTGAACAGAATTGTGGACAGGAAAAGTATGGTTGTGTTGGACAAGAGTGAGATGTGTGTTTATTAATCCACTGACACTGTAACTTTATATAATCACACACAGCAAGATAAAAAATAAAAAAAAAATAATAAATAAATATATATAAATAATAAAAATAATAAAAAAATAAATAAATAAATAAATAAATAAAATATAAATAAATAAACAAAACCTATTAAAATAGTTAAAATTTTGGTTCAGAGAATAAATTAGTAAACATAAACATCGTCTCTGATACTCTTAGTTTTTTGCAATCAGCTTACAACTTTGCTGTTTATCCAAATATTAGCTTACAAAACAAGAACGATGAAAAAAACAAAAAATAAAAATAAAAAATACAATCAATATTGCATCACATATTTTTTTAACAACATCTCTTACTCTACAAGAATATCAGGTTCTAAAATGAAAAAAAAAAAAAATGTAAAAACACCAAAACACCATATTACTGAAATACGGGGTACATAATGTTTTCCTTGCCAGTCACCAATGTTTAGAACTGTCCAATAGTTACTTCAGTTTTTAATTTCTGCAGATTCTTAAAAAAATAAAAAATAAAAAATAAAAAACACACTTCTTCCACCAAGACAAACACATTCTGCAAGGATATGGTTCCTGAAAGGCTTTTTATTCATCAATAAAACTGGTTTAAAGACCATATATAAAACCAATTAAACTGAAGGCAGAAAAATTACTTTATCAAGCCATAAATCTCAAATCAGATGGAATAAACAAAATCAGCCAACAGAAAGAACTGTCAGGAAAGATCTTTATCAAAATGAAAGAGGGGAGACCTTTGTGATACAGTTTAACTCGATTCAAAGAGAATTTTGTTCCGAGGTAATACCCCGAATAAGCAAAAGTAGCTGAAGTTATTTAATACTGAATCAAATGAGATAAAAACCTCTAGATAAATAAAATAAATTTAATTAATATAAACAAATAAATTATTTTAAAAAAAAACATAAAACAAATACATTTTTTAAGACAACTATCTGTTAATCGCTTTCTTTACACATTTTTTAGTTTTTTGATAATAAAAAACAAAAAAAAAAAAAACAAGTAAACACAGAGCTTGTAATACTGAATCCTCCTAAAGTTTAACTTAGGTTTTTCATTTTGCATGGATGTTCTTATTCTTTTTTTTTTTTTTTTCTTTCTAAGATGGTTGCATGCATGATGGTGCATTGTGGTATGGTTGATAAAGAAAATCTAGCACAAAATACAGTAAACTACTGTTTAGAGGTAATTCATTTCCCTGTCCAAGAAGAACTGTAACAAAAACAGAGATATTTGTACACAGGCTTAAGTTACAAGATAAAACTAAGCACAAATCAGAATGATTTCTGTTTTGGACATGATTAACCTATGAATGGAAAGTATACAGTTCAGTACTGTTGTGCAAATGCATTTAAAAATAATAATGAAAATAATAATAATTTCTTGTCATTTTTGTCTGCTTGTTTTTTTGTTTGTTTTTATTTTTATTTATTTTTTTTATATTTACATATACATTACGTGTCTGGAAATTTAATAATTAAAAAAATGAAAAATACTAAAATAAAAAAATAAAAACATTAGTGTCAAAAAATATAATAATGCTACCAATGAATCTAGGTGAGAAAATATTTTATTTTTTTATTTCTCTAACAATTGTTGTTGAAATTAAATTTAAAACTTTTTTTGGGGGTTGGTTTCTTTGCCTAAAGCTGAAGAAAAAAAAAAAAAAAAACACAATTTTTTTTTTTTTTTTTTTTTTAAAACTTGTTTTCTGCAATTGGCAGATCTAATTTTCATTACTTTGTATAAACACTAATGAAACACCTGTCATTAAGAAAAAAAAAAAAAAAAAGAACTAATCAAATGAATGTGAAAAAAAAAAAAGATAAAAACCTTAACAAAGAAAACAGACCGAAAATTAAATTTAATCAAATATGTGACTTCTCATTAATGGTGAATTTGAAGAAAAAAAAAAAAAAAGAGTTACAAAAATATGAGACACATAGAAGAGAAATCAAAATTTTGAATAATACACAAGAATTATTTTAACTTAATAACATTAATTTAGTGCTAGGTAGGTTATATTAAGATAAATTACAATCTGATGCAAGACCTTTTCTCAAAATTGATTTTCTATAATTTTTATTTTATATTCTTTATTTCAAAGGTCTAATATACATTTTTATAAAAGAAATGAAAAAAAATACTTTGTATTGAAATATTTGAACATTACATTTTTCACAATTAATCTATCCTAAACACAATCTGTTTATGCATTAGTCTTTTATGCCTATGCACATACTCAATCACACTCTTATCAATTATCATTCACATATATATTAATGCAAATTCATAATACTAATTTTTACCTTATCACAGCATTCACTAATGCCATAATAATCATTTCCAAATTTAAAAAAAAAATCCACACAAATTGTAAAAAAAAAAAAAAAAAAAATCAATCACCTTTAATCGTGGAAAAACATTAATAATATTAAATGACAACAGAGTGGAACAGAAAACGTATACATCTGAATTACACAGACGTTATAAATTACAATAAATTACAATAAATTGGCATTTACCGGTGCTTTACGACCAGGTAACTTGTTATCTACAGATACATCTCCTCACCCACCAAGTGTCTAAGTCCAACAGATTACTGCTGCTGAACGTGTAAACAGTTTACAACGGCGCTGATCTGTGTACTAAGATACAATTCCTTAGGACAGGAAAAAAAAAAAAAAAATCAGGCGATATTTCTTGGCAGACCAGTTTATTATGGTGAAGGAAATTCGGGTCAAAATTTCCTTTATATTTTTTAATATTTTTTTTTTTTTCTTTCTCATGAGCAAAAGGTGGCATGATGTTGTAATCGAAACAAATGGTTGGGTGAGAAGGCAGACAACAATAAGTCTCTGCATCATCAGTTATGAATCAAACCCACACACTTTCCCCACCAGATACCTTAAAGTTCTCTTTGTACTCATGAAATATGGCTTGCAGATGTGAGTGTGGGATGTTGTTTTGGGGTGTTTTTTTAAATGCTGCATGATGCAGACAATGAAAAAAAAAAAAAAAAAAAAAAAAAAAAACTCACGAAAAAACAACCACTGCAAATTTATGAGCTGATTTAGTCTGTGGTGTAAACAATAAATCATAATTTTGGGAAAATTTCTGTTCTTTTTAATTTGGGCATGTGTTGTGAAGAGTATATTATTATTTATTTATTTATTTATTTATTTATTACCATTTTATTATTATTATTATTATTATTATTATTATTATTATTATTATTATTATTATTATTATTTTGAGTTTTGGGGTTTTTTTTTGTTCTAATTCTATCTACAAAAATTGATATATCCAATTAGGAAATGCTTCTATCCTTAGTACCTTCAGATCTTTTCCCATTAAATTATCATCTCTACAGATTTCAAAGCTCTTTGGTTTAAAATGCGTATGAAAGAATGAAAGAAGAAACCTTTAAAAAAAAAAAAGATCTTGTAAACTTTACAAAAGATCAAAAGGCTTCAAGTTAAAGGCAGATTACGATCCATAACAATGGAAAATATACATAAACAGATCATTAACATCTAAAAATACTCCATTTATTTTCATTTTAAAGATTAAACACAGCTTTGGGTATTTATGTGAATTATTAAAATTAAGCCATCAAGGATCTTTTTTTTTTTTTTTACCTTAAGATAAACATATAAATTACCAGATAAAATGAAATAACAATCTTTTTTTTTGGCTTTTTTTTTTTTTTAATCTTCCTTCTATGTCATTATCATCATCATTATATTTGCTTATATTAACTTACAAGAACAAAATCAAATATAAAAAATTAGCTAAACAAAAAACATCATCTCCAGAATATTTTCAAACTTCTCAAACTTCTAACAAATTTTAATTTTGAATTATTACTTCAGCTCTGTACTGTAACCTACAATTTACGAGAATAAAATTCATTGTCATTAACATTGGAAATATGAAACATTACAGATGAGATAAATCATATTTAGACTTCGACCACAGGTGTTAATAAAGAGATTACAGAATAATTAATCAAGCTGTAGCTGCAGTTGTTGTATTGAATAATCCAGATTGTCTGAGTTTACTGGCATAAACCATAACACACCATCATAGATGACACCTGCAATTATCTACCATACAGCAGATGCAGACTGTAAACTGCCGCATCTACCTGCACAGTGATTACAGACAGTGGTAATTAACTGTCTATTCTCACTCGAGACTCAGGGGTATTATGAAAATAAAGCAACAAAATCCTTTACGTTTCTTAATTGGTGTGTGAGAATGGACAAAAATACATAAATCTTTCCAGTAATATGGAAATGATGATGACTTGTAATGAGTGGAGTTGTTGTCTGCTTTTTCAGCCCACGCAAAAACTTAAGTAAAAAATTAAACATATATATATATGTGTATCTTGGGTTTTTTCTGACCATTGTAATTAATTATTTATCATAAATGTTTATCCCTAACCACAAAACATTTCTCTCACACATTTCTCCTTTTGACTGAAGTAAAGCCTTTTTATCACACTGGTTATTTGTAAATGTTTTATCCTGAGCATTTGGCATAGTGAAGAATTTTGCCCTGACTAACTGGCATTTGTAAGTGTAGTGAAGTCTTTTGCCCTGATCAATGGGCATTTGTAAGTCTAGTGAAGTCTTTTGACCATGATCACTCAGGCATTTGTAAGTCTAGTGAAGTCTTTTGCCCTGACCAGTGGGCATTTGTAAGTCTAGTGAAGTCTTTTGCCCTGATCACTCAGGCTTTTGTAAGTCTAGTGAAGTCTTTTGCCCTAATCACTCAGGCATTTGTAAGTCTAGTGAAGTCTTTTGCCCTGACCATTCGGGTATTTGTAAGTGTAGTGCAGTCTTATATCCTGACAAATGGGCATTTGTTCAAAGCCTCTTCAACATAATCTTGTTGAATGTTTATTGTAGAAATTAGAATAATTCCTCCTTTTTAAAAGTCACAAAACATTAACAAGCCTAATGTACTTTTCTCATATCTACATGATCCTTGAACGTGCACAAAAACAAACATGTCATTTCCAATACTTTAAGTAATGATACATGTTGAAAACAAAGACATAAGTCTGTTTCAAGCAAGTGTGTGTACACACAAACACTATGTAGCCTAAGACAAAAAATTATAAGTGAAAATATTACAGAAAGGATGTTCATCTAGCTAAGTTAGTTAAAGTGTTAACTTTAAAATGTTCAGTAAATAGTGATCTTTTCATTACGATCTTGTTTTGCACCAATAAAAATACATTTTGCAAATTACAAGATAACTTATTTCAACCAGGCTGTTTAAAGAACAGCTGTAAAGCATAAACATCTTTATACTCACTGACATATAGAATAGGTTCTAGTTACATACATATTCTTGTTTACAGATGTTTCCTGAACATTACAAAATGAAACAGAATGATCCAATAAGAAAAGTTTTTCCAATATATATACACATATATATATATATGTGAGAGAGAGAGAGAAAAAAGTATGTCAATGTGTTTATGTGCACGAATGCAAAATATTAAAATGTTATGATGACATTTACAACAACAACAACAAATTGAATAATAATAGTAAATTAACAGTTTTTAAAATCACTTGTTATTGTACAACTATTTGCAGCTGTTTTAAGGAGATAGTGCATGTTTAATTTGAATGATTTGGTTTTAAAATAAAAGAGTGTTGTTGTGGATCAAACAATACTTCATCTGTTACATCTGTGAAATACACAAACCTAAATTCACTGACATGCCACTGATCTAGTTACATACATATTCTTGTTTACAGATGTTTCCTGAACTTTACAAAATGAAATACAGTAACTGAATTTCTCTATGTGAATAGCTGAAAGGCACACACACACACACACACACACACACACACACACAAACAAATACCCATACAAACACATATACAACAAATAAATGTACAATAACACACACATACAAAGCAATGAAACAGCATGTAATGAAACAATTACCAAAAATAATTCAAATATCCACTCTTTGATTTTAATACATCAAAATAAATATCAAGTTATGGCATTATGATTATTTAAATGATTAAAAGTCAAGAGATTTCTTTTTCAGCATTAATATATCAAAAGTTACACAAGTTTTTAATCAGTAAAAAAATAGATATAAGAATAAAATGCAGCCAAATAAATAAATATATATATATATATACACATACATACATACACACACAGACCACAGCAAACAAGTCTGTTTTGTGTAAAATAAAAAAAATCGTAAAAAAAATAAATAAATAAAACAAAAAGAAACAACACAAAAACCATGATATATTGCTGTTTTTTGTTGTTGCTTTTTTGGTTCAAAAAAAAAAAAAAAAAAAAAAAAATCAAAGAAAAGAAAGAACAAAAAAGAACAAAAAAAACAAGAAAGAAAAATAATTTAAAAAGAAAAAAAAATAGGCATGCGGATGTATAATGAAGAAATACCTACTTCTAGCCTTTCCGTAACAAATAAGACTCGGTGATCAAGGCAGAGTATGTTAACAGCATTAGCAAGACAACTACCTCTGTCAGCGCGAATCAAATTGCATGACCATAATACATCTGGGATAGGCAACTTGTTCACTCATCTAATTTTAATGATCTAATTAAATGCTAATCTGTTGATCTCGTCTAGTCTCATATACACATCAGAACACATTATTCTGTGTATCTCCCTTGACCTTTGCATCAGATGTTGCATCCTAGACAACCCTTCAGAGCAATGGGAATACTTTTTACACCTGAGAAATCTTTTTATTTATTTATTTTTTTTTTTTTGTATTATTATTATTATTATTATTATTAGTTGTGACAAATTGCATTAATATGTTGTTTACGAATATATGTTCAATCGTTCGTATGATTAAGGTGTTGTCTTATGAAAAACAAAAGTAAATATGACTTGTATAGTGGGATTGGCACTTCAGAAATTCTTAATATATATATTTATTTATATATATATATATATATATATATATATATATATAAATCTACAAAAATAATATAATAATAATAATAATAATAATAATAATAAATTAATAAAATAAAAAAAAATTAAATAAAATAATAAAATAAAAATACTCACAAATAAATAAAATCAAATAAAAATATGTAGTTTCCCATTTTTTTTTAAAATTAAAAAATATTTAAATAGTATTAATAAAGTCAAAACTGATTTTTAACTTATGAAGGACTGAACAAAAAGGAAAGCATGAAATTTAGTTTATACTGTACAGTATATTTCAGAACTAATTTGAATTGAATAAACAAAATATTATTTTTATCAAATTAATTTAGTGAGAATTAAACTTGATGGCCCATGTTCAAAACAAGATCTCATTCCAGTTAACTAAAACAATTACTTTTTTATTATTAAAATGTACTTGAATTGTTGTTTCTACAATAATTCATGAAATGAAAAAAAACACACAATAAAACAGCAAAATAAAGAATTTTGCTATCATCTACCACAACAAAATGAAAAATGATTAAAACCATCAACTATTTTTAAAATTATTTTCATCAATATTCCTGCACTGATTTATAAAACAAAACTAAAACATTCAATCACGAGAATTACGAATTAAAATATCAATATTTTTATTACAGTGATTTCTGAAAAAAATAAAAAATAAATAAATTACAAGTCTTCCAACATTCGATACTGAGAAACTTTTACTTTTTCAACCATCCGACTAAATACAACAGACGTATTTATAATCTTTTTATTATTTATGCGTTATCATGTAAACTGTAAGACACCATACCTCTCAGAATCCTGTTGTTCCTTACTGTTTAACCGGACAGGTGTTACAATCCTTCACACACATATACAAACACACACACACACACATATACAGCAAGCACCATGCTGGCAACAGCAACCTCTGAAGAATGTAGATTACTTTCTTGGTTACACAAACAATTGCCACACTTATTTGAAAACCGATTGTCCCAGCAAATGCCAGCGGTAAGACACATGAAGAAAAGAAACTGCTAAATAAATATGCACAGGCCTGGCTGTAAAAAGTAAAGAGAAACAAAGAGAAAAAACCTGGGCAAGTCGGTTATGAATGGTTTTATCCACGAGTCTTGCTCAAATGCAATGATCCCGATAAAGTATCTTGTTGGCTGGTGTTATTTCCTTTTTGTAAAAGGAACCAACTCAAATATAGTGAGTGTCAATTGTTAACTGAACAGTACTAGTTGTCAAATGCAGTCTGAAAAATAGCCTTTTAAAAAACTCTCAGCTGTGTTATTTTCTATAGATTTTATATTTACTTTGTTTGGCTTTTTTTTTTTGTCATTTCAAGTGCGACAAATGGACCGAAATGCTTTTTTGATGGTTTATTAATACATAGCAAACATTAATAAAATTCTAATAATTTTTTTTTACAGAGAGGTATTCAGGTATTCATAAATTCATTACTTAAAATATAAAACTAAGTGTCGTTATTGTTATAAATTATTACAATAGTTTGTGATATGTGATATGGGATACGGTGAAAAAAAAAAATAATAATAAAAAAAATAGATGCAGTGACAGTTTTCAAAAGTGGCAATATTTAAAAAAAACTAAAAGCTTTGTTCTAATACAGTTAGTGTATTGTTAAAATATTTAAATATCATGTTATTCAGTACATATCAGCACAAAGTAACTAATTAAAAGTTAATCTTAAACCCCGTACATTTAAAGTGTTTTTTAAAGTGCTTTTCATAAGGCACTGGAACGCAACACCAGTTTGACAACAAAAAGCAAAATTACTTTACACTATTGTTATTTGTCTCCTTCAGAATGCAGCAGCAAGGTTACTTTGAAGTCAACTGTCTAATAAAACTGTTAAAACTTTGATTACTTCAGCCATCCAGCTTCAAGTGACTACTTTTATTAACAAATGTATTTAAAAAGATTTCCACTTGACATTGATTTGTCTGAAGATTATTATACAATAAATTAAAGAAAGACAAGTGTACTAGAGCCTCTGTCCTTCACTCCATCCCTTCTTCCTTCTCTCTATCTCTTTCTTGTTCTCCATCTATGTTTGTCTGTATGAATGTTTGCTTGTGTATTTGTGTGTGTGTGTGTGTACAAAAAAAGCTTCGCTGTTAGTATTTTTAGAAATGAATACTTAATTTTTTATCTAAGGAACGAAAACAAAGGTTTTTGTTCAATGCTGCATTTGTATTGTTAAGTACCTGAGAATTACTTAAATTACACTTAATCTATGAAAATTATTACAGTTTACAAATGTTTAGAGCGTAAAGGATTCTAGATTATCCGTTGTTTAGCATCGGACAAAGAAAGGTAAGAATCATCAGACAGTTATCAAATTTATGAGTAAGCCAGTGTAATTATGTAGTTGTTGTGTTTTTGACGCACATTGTTAAAATTACAAATATCAGTTAATTTCAATTACATTACCGCACTTCTCCTTTGCCAGCTTTGGCTTGGAAACAAAAGAGCTAATGCCTGATGTCTTTTCTGAGCTATCAAACTATTAACTTGCAACGAAGGCTTTAACGGAAATCAATATTTTTAATCCATTTTTAAATAATTACAGAGTTAAAAAATCCAAAAAAGAAAAAAAAAAAAAAAAAAAACGGAAAAAATGGCTAACAACAAGCTGCTTATATTTATATGTTTTATAATGCCAGAATTAACTAGATATGTTGTTGTGTTTTCAATGATTAACGTTAATTTATTTATCATATATTTCTAAAAAAAAATGTTTTTTTTGGGGGGGGAATTAACTTATTTCAATTTGAGACTTTTGTAATATTAATTTAAACCACTCTTGTGTCTAAATGAAAGCTGAGTGGGCCATGTTTTCTCAATTAAAATGAGCGATGGCTTCATGACTAAAACAGAACTCCTAGATGCTGATAAACATGCTATATTAATTTTAACATCCATTTCACATTACGTCTAAACAACACCAGTTTTCAGCAAGTGAGTTAGAAGCCCAGTAAACTATTCAGTCTACTCCAGTGTGCTTCTTGGGTGATTTCCATTCCAACACAGGTTGCCTGTGACTGGATATCAAAACACTGGTATAAACTTCCTGTCTGTGGGAAGGACTCTATAAAAGAGTCCTTGTTGCTAATCTAAGAAAAAAAACCCAGTGAAATGATGTCAGCAAAACAATCACGCTCTCACACACACACACACACACATGCCCACACACTCACTCACACATACACACACACACATACACACACAAACACACACACACGTTTTTATCTAATAACCATTAACACTAAGAAAATATTTTGAGAATTCTTAAAACAAAAACTTAATTTCATTTACACATGATTCTGCAGTTTCACATTATTATTATTATTTTTATTTTATTTTTTTCAGGTCATAAGTTCATTATCTTTATTATTCTCAATTAACTTTTCATACAACCAAATTTTTTTCGGAAACAAAACACTACCCAGAAAAACAACCTTTCTCTTCAGGGAATTCTCTGTGACTTCTGTATCGCTGTTTTTCCTACAAAATCCCTCGCCCCAGAGTTTTGCACTAGCAGACAACACAAAAGAAAGTGTTGATCAACAGACAGACAAACAGACTATCACCAGAATCAAACACATATACTGAGAAGTATTTCTGTATAAATATTTCAGTTCCTTTGTCACCTACACCTACAGTTTGCATGCATCAACACAATTAAACACCTCGTACAGCTAATAAATGACCTGTGGTGGCCTCTGATAAGATTACTATCATCTACCATCAAGTGCAGTCATTACATATTCAACATTTAAAAGAAGATAAGCAAGTTAAAATAAATTAATCATAACGAGAGATATTAGCTTTCAAGTAAGTAAAATCCTGGCCTCCGTTTTTTGAGTTTTCACAGAGTTGTGTAGAATCACTGTGTACGTGAAATAAAGCGCTGATGTAGTTAAGTGATTTGGATGTTATTGATGATGTGTGTGCTTTTGATGGATTTGTTGTGTGTGCTTTTTGTACATTTGCATTAGAGTGTATGTATGTGTGTAGGGAAGTATTTGTGCATATGTGTTCTAATGAAAATCTCAGTTTTACTGGAGTTATTAATTAATTTTGAATTTTGTTTCATATGGAATGTTTCAATAAATGTTTAATTTTTATCTTTCACTTTCTAGTATTCTGGACATGATATAATGAGACCAGCAATGATTACAATATTAGGGTCCTAATTAATTTTAATTATAAATGATTAATGGTTCGATAGCATCTTTAGCATGTCCACTGACAACAATAAAATATTTCCTGGCATACTGCAACCAAAATATAATTACCAGGTACAACTGAAAAAACTTAGGTATGAAATACATGGTTTGCAAAAGGTAAACTAATTATAACTTTTACCCAATTCCTTATAAATCATAACTGCCTGGCACACTATTAAAAGCAAGTTATCCTTTTTCTTTTTCTATATGTATATGTGTGTTATATGTGTGTGCATGCATGTGAATGTGTGTATGTGTGTGTGTGCACATTCTTCAGTTTTGTTAGTTTTTCCATATTTATTCTTTTAAATAAAACAAAAATCTAACAGAAATTAACTTTTTTGCAGTCAGTAATGGTGTGGAGAATTTCCCTCAAAAACCAATGACAGGCATAACAATGATTAAAAATGATATTTTGAATTTATTTATTAAAATTAAAATTAAAAATCGTTCCATATTTTTCTTTTCCTTTTGAAAAGGTTTTCCAGACATACTAAATTCATTTTATTTAAAAAAGGACTGTTTGAAGAATCAGATTTTTGTATGATACAGTAAATTCAAACTACACTCATTAACTCAAACTAATCATTTCTGCTAACAGAGATGTTATTTCATCACCACTATCACCATTAAGGGTATTGCTAAAAAAACCTCATGGCAAAACAAAGAGATTACAAATCAAACTTCAATAAGCTACTTTTACAGCCATATTGGAAATTAATCAGGTTTCACAAGTTAATGGCACCATGAGGGTTTGGAGTATTCTAGAATGACCGAACATTTGATGGATAAAATGAAACCCCTGTTTATGGTGACTGACTGTAAACTAACATTCCAACTAAATTTGTTTTATTACTGCTTTCTTATGTCTTATCTTCAGAAATCTCAACAGAATCAGCAAATCCCAGAATAAAATATATTTGTGATTAACCTACTATTCAACCATCCTTGTGAAATTATTTTCAACAGGTAGTTCATTAAATCATATTATTTCCCATTCCTGCAAAGGCCGAATATGAGGTTTATCAAAGGCTGTGGTAAGTGTTTTCCTGCCTCAGGGAAGGTGCACAATAAACTAAAAATCTGCTAATAAGAAAAAACAAAAAACAAAACAAAATTGCAGTAGATTAAATACTGTATTTCATTAAATAAAATGCCTCTTCCTTTAACATTATTGATGATAATATTATTATTATTATTATTATTGATGTATATTTAAAACTGCAGATTTTTTTTAAATGAACATGATCCCAGAGTTCAAACTCTCACATCATATATTGAACAGTTGTATTAAGCTATGAAGAGTTGTGTGTTTTAGTTTGAGATTACTCTTTATATTGTTTGCTGCAAAGGCGGTTTTTGTTTACAAAGATTTTTTTTTCTCTCTCTCTCTCTCTCTCCAGTTTCTCGTTACAACAGTCTTAGAAATTAATCAATATGGTATGGAGGACAAAACAGAAGTCTGCTGCAGGTAGAATTGTACCTAAAGGTATGATTGATTTTTTGCAATAACGGCTTATTTTTATTCTGATTATTAGTGTTCCAGTACAATATACACACAAACATGAACATGCACACAAGATTTTAATCAATATTAGTTACATCAGGTATGTGCAAATGTGAATGCTTACACAAAAATGGTCTTGGAGAGAGTGTATGTATAACAAAGTAGAAACCTGCTGTTACAAAAAATTATTTCATTGGAGGAAGGGATTGCTATTGCTGAAGCGAATTATTACAACTGATAATCAATTCCTTTCAAATTCTCTTAGATGCTTTCCCCTTGTAAGAAAACTTTATGAAGCAAATTTGTTTATAATGATAGTGTTGGAAGAAGAAATGGTCATGTGATAAAAAAAAATATATATACTGCTTCTGTAACATCTATAAAAGAAATGAAAAAAAGCTAAAAGAAGAAGAAAAGAAATGAAAAAAAGCTAAAAGAAGAAGAAAAGAAATAAAAAAAAAAAAGTCATCAAAGCAGCCAATATAATCACTGAAGTATGTCAGATCCTGGCACAGACTGGAACTGAAATGTTTGCTATTACTTTTACATATCATCCTGCACAATTTTCTACAGTGTCATTCTTCTGGATGTATCATCAATAGTCTGTTGTCAGGTGAATCTGATTTAATTCCATGATTAATTCAGCATATTCATAGAGACAAGCAGTTTTGTGTAGCTTTATCTGACACTTTCAAAATGTCATCATCGACATTGTCGGCATCATCATCATCATCATCATCAGAACTCTGCTAAATCTGTAAGCAGATTACACTAAGCCAGAATGGATCAATTCCTCAAGCTTCTCCTTGAGCGCCTCTAGGTGCCACAGCCTGTCATTGCGTTAGACAACAGCAGTTTGCAAGCAACACTTCACGTCTGAAATCAAACTTACATCAGCAAGCCAATTTGCTTCACGTGGTCTGCTGATCAACTCTTTTAAATCATCTCAGCAGCTTTTTAAACTCAGCTGGGTATTTACATAACCTTTTTAACCGTCTTTGTTTTTAGCATGAAATTTTCCAATAAAGTTCCAAAAATATTTCAATGAGTCTAAAAAAGTTATTTTAATGTTAAAGAAATTTAACAAAAGAAGGAAATTTGTTTGTGGTGGGAAAACCAAAAAATGCTAACAAGTAAACAGTATTACTGAATGAAAGCAACATGAACTTTTAATTTACTGATATCAAGAAAAAAAGAAAAAAGAAAATAAAGGAGAAGAAGATTCAAATAAAAATAACTATAACACAAAAATTCTTTGTCTAAAAATAGTTTAAATTAAAGCTAAGTAATTTCACATAACAATTTTAAGTGGTGATCACAAAATATATATCTTAAATAAAATTTAATAATATTTTATTTTTTATTTTTTTATATTTCACATGACTGTGTTGTTATCTTAACTCACCGAAACCTCAATAAAATACTATGTCAGAAGGAACCTTTCAAATATCTGTAAGTCACACTTTTGGAATTAAGTGTATTTCAGAACATGAGGGAAAGTCTACATAAACTGCAGGTTCCAAAATATTTTATAAATCATAATTATTCTGCTGTTTCAGTTTTCTTTAAAATAAAATGAATTTCAATACTGAGTATACTCTATATTCAGTCAATGAGGACCAGCAGTGACTTATTGCAAAGATTATTCAGAGAAAGCCGTTTTCTCTTTAAACTCTCAACAACTGTATCACTTAGAGGATTATCTTACTGAACAGTAACAGCTTGAGATAAATCTCCAATAATTTGTTTGTTAAGTGTGTCTTGATTCATTTCAATGCAGCATTTTTCTTTCAGTATAAAATTCAGATGAACCAAAATACCTTATTTAACAAAAAAAAAAAAAAAAAAAATAGTATCTTGATTTATTTCAGTGTATCATTTTTCTTTCAGTATAAAATTCTGATGAACAAAAATACATTATTTAACAAGAAATGTGAAAAATGCTGGCATGTAATTTGTGATGTCAGCCAAGAAAATCCAAAGTCAGAGCAACTGAATGATATTGAAAAATCCATTTTCCCAAAGTGAATATAAAATCCTTAGCTATTTAAGTTTCAAATGTCTGAGATACAATTTCAGAGATACAGAACAAAATGGCTGACTTGGAACATGACTTTTTATAGTGACAATTAATTGTCTGCTCAAATTTTAATGCTGAAAGATAAATAACTTAAAAGGAAACAAGAGGAACTGGTATCAAGTGACTTTGTGTATTGTCTGTTGTAGGTCAAATGACACAGAAAAATGATACTCATTAATATATACCTAGAGAGTGAGTGGTTGACTTCAGCAGAAGTTTGCTGCCTATGTTAGTTACAATAAACAGATATTTCAATTATTGATGTTCATTTTAACTGTAGCTGGTAACAGTTACATTATATATAAAGTTTTACATACACATGCAGATATATATATATATATACATACATACACAGACATACATATACATACACACATACATACAAACATACATACAAACATACACACACACACACACAAACACACACACATACACACACACACACACACACACACACACACACACAATGGTAACCTTCATTAGTATCTTTTGTTTAATATTTAGGTCTACTGGTATTTATTAATACATTTTATGAAAAATTAAACAAACATTAAACTTTAAAAAAAATCAAAACGACTAAAAAGAGTAATTACATCTTTGGAAGATACAGAACGTGAAGACACAAGGACATTTAATATTATCTCACACGAAGGCATTTTATCTAAACTGAGCCACAACCATTGTCTGGTCTTGTGTACTAGTAGCAGGTGAACTGCACTCATCTGGCAGCAAAGACAATGTTTTAACAGGACAACAACCCAGTGACAGTGAACACAGTCAGCTTCGACAGAAAGTTCACCAACATGTAAAATGTTCACGTGTGTTAATGAAAATGTCGAGTGATGTAAAACAAAGCTTCGATGATATTCACAGTCAAGGTCCACACACACACACTAACTCTACAGAGTCAGTGGTGTATCTAAAGCAAGATCTGTGGAATTAGGTGATCCCAAGTGTGTGATCATTATTTATTTAAGATCGGCTGCAGAAAAACAAATCAACTGTATTAGCCTGAATAACAACTTACTTATCTGAGCGTCACCCGTGAATTGTTTTTTTTTTTTTTTTTTTTACAGATATATGTATTGTTATAAATAAAAAAAATTATATATATATAAGTGTGTGTGTGCATGGAGAGAGAGAGAGAGACAAAGAGAGATAAGGAGGGAAGGAGAGAGAGGGAGGTTTAGAGAGAGAGAGAGACAGACAGACACCCACATACACACCCACACACCCACACACACACATATACACACATTCACACACACACACACACACACACACACACACACACACACACACATTTTTATATGAATGAATGAATAAATAAATGAAAATTTTATATCATTTGAGCACAAAAGTTTATCAGCTGTTCTGCAAAGTTAGATGAACATAAAATTCGTACATCTTGTACTTTATACACATTTGCACTCTGTGACTTGGAGTTACAAAATTTGACTCCAGCAATCTCTCTGGGGATGTTTTTACACTGATGGCATAGGGGAAGCCTTTTACATACTTCCCACTGTTTGGCAAGCAACAGTCCCATATGGTACCAGCATGGGAAAAGATCTGTATTTATTGGGTTTAATTGCATGAAGTGACTGCTATAGATGGGAGTATTTATCTGTTATTTTGTTCAGAAGAAAAGAAAGATCTATAAAAAAAAATGGGCAGAATGCATTAAGATGTTTCAAATATGTACACATTTAGTATAGTATTTCATCATCTTGTAGAATATGTTGAATGATAAAAAATATTTTAAAAATTAATATTAAAAAATTTAAAAATAATAATAATAGTAATAATAAATGCATTATTTAACAAGAAACATGCTAAATGCTATGATGAAAAAAACACTTTTGATGTACGTGGTTATTAAATTTAATTCGCTTTGGAATTGTCGTTCAATATTTATCTACATCATAATTTTGATTATCTATTCTTTATTGATTTAATGTAAGACAAATAATAAAAATATCAATAATAATGAAAAAGAAATAGGAAACTGAAAATAAAATATATATTTGTTTAACCAAACATTTTGTTCCATTATTTAAGGATACAGTAAATCTTTTGAAACTGTATAACAAATAGAAGACATTCAAAAACTTTTTTTAAATTTTTTTTTAAAAAATCATTTCACATCATAATATTCAAAAAGTAAAGGAAAAAAAAGTGGCACTTAATTGCTTATTCCCTACTGGTTGATGCTATTTCAGATAAAGAGGTTTTATATTGACATACTACTGCAGAGAGCTAGATACCCATCATCTAACAAAAAGTAAATGTGTTGTTATACGAATGAGGTGGACAAAAACAAACACGAAGGTATAATAGCAAGAATGTCGCCAACGTGACCAAAAAAAAACACCCCATCATTTCAAACAGGACCCTGTCAAACTACAGTCAGTAACACTGAGACTTTAAATAATTAAACATTCAGTGGTCACTTTGTCACATTCTTGTATGTCATCCTTAATGTTTATCACATAAAATAAACCCCGAGATGACTATAAAACCAAAAAGATATCCGCTCTACAACACTGGCAGCAATCAATTTTGCCAATACTTCCAACCTAACAGCATCGCTGAATGAGAAGCATTCTTTACAATTACAGTAAATCAATCTTCGTCACAAATGTATATTGCAGACTTAAGTCGATAAGCATGCACTAATAATTCTTACTCTGATCCATAATATACAACTTAAGTGTTGGGCAGATTCAGATGCAAGACATTTAATAAAAAACTGATCACGTCTGATTGTTCTAGAAACATCTACTTTCACTTGTGCATGAATAATGAGGAAAAAAAAAAAAGAATCATTATGCAGTTATTAACGGATCATGAATATGACTTTGAATCATTGCAGTAGAATAACCATTGTTTCTGATGAAGTTAATACAATATATGTAATAAAATCATTAGATCATTGCAATGAAACCTCCCCCCTTCTCTCTCTCACTGTCTGTCTGTCTCTCTCTCTCTCTCTCTCTCTCTCTCTCTCTCTCTCTCTCTCTCTCTCTCTCTCTCTCTCTCTCTCTCTCTCTCTCTCTGTACTGGGTTAGCATATGGTTGAAGTATGACAGGTCACTGGGAAATCATCATCACAAAATTATTATTAATAATTCCATCACTTTAATATATCAGAAGCTGTCAATTCTGAAAACTTTAAATTATTTTATTTTCAGAAAGAACCAAATCTTTATAATGTTTATTTGATAACCGTGGATTAAACAGTGCATAAGGTAAGAAAATGAACAAGATCAACTGGAAATTTTACACTTGGTAACCTGGTATTACATCAAGTGTAGACAATTATTATCACATCAGCTGACACAATAATTAATACTTCATTGTCATCATTTATTCTACATAAAGCTCTTCTTCTGGTACTTAATTCCACCAATAAAGCTAGATTCATAACTTGTGTTTATCAGTTCTCATTTAATCAACATGTTATACCCAAGGCACATACTTGCACATGCTTCTGTACATCTCAGTATTTTCTTTATACTAGTCTGACAGAATGTTATTATTATTGTTATTCTGTGTAAAGATTCTTCTAATGCTTAAATCCACTGACAAATCTGCAAGAATTTAGGTGCCTTTCATTAACATGATCCCTTCAGACTGTTTGTTTAAAACTATAATAACAGCAACAACCACAGTAATTAGAATCAGATTTACAGAGTTTAGCATGAATCAATTTTGAAACAAAACACCCACAGAAAAAAAACAATTATAACAGACAAAAGAATAATCTATATAAAAGAACAAGTCAGTGGATAAATCATAACACTGAGGGAATCAACCAAGATTTTTAAAATCAAAATTCGGTTCTGCTTCAGTTTGGCAAAAGGGCAACAGATGTTTAAAATTAAAAAATACTAATGTAGATGTTTTAAAATATCTGAAGTGGTATTGCATCATATATCTGAAAAGACATTCATACATTGATTAGCTACAATATGATGACAACAAAGAGTCGAAGCTCTTACAATAGAATATTCATGATTATATGTGTGTCTGTGTGTATATGAATTTTGGTATACATTTGGCTAATGTGTTTATGGACACACACACACACACACACACATCAGATCACAACTTATAGCTGCAAAACACCTTAATTAAAAATATCTCATAAACCAGTCAAGCAGAAAACGTATCTTAGCATCAAAACAACAAAAGAAAAAAAAAATACATGCTTTTTTTCTTTTGTTTTTTGTTGATGTTTTTATGTTGTTGATTTTTTTTTTCTGTAAAGTAACATTCTAGAAAAATCCTGATGCTGACAGAAATGGTCAAAATTACATTGTCACAATTATTCAAATTTCACGCGACACAGAACTCGTAGAACTGATGACAATAAAGAAAGGCTGTGAAGATGCCGGGTCAATAAAGCAGCACTTGTCTTGTCTAAGTTACTTAGAAAGGAAACAATGGCATCAGACTGGAACTCTGTACAACACGACTGGTCAGCTAGTCAGAACACCGCATTATCACACTGTCATTGTACAGCATCCATGCTCCACTGAGCTGATCGTTTGTGAATGACAGAAACAGCAGACGTCAAATGTACATACATAATAATATATAAATATACATGTATATAAATAATACAGTATATAAAATATACATGTATATAATAAAAAATGTATAGAAAATAAAGTGTATTGTAAGGTCTGTGTAACATTGTAACATATGCATAACACAAAATAATAATTATACAGGAATTATTTACATCCAAAGTTTTATTAATAACATATTTAATCAGTCGTTCTTAGTTACCTTTAGCCTGGTAACAATATAAGCTATTGATATTTCCATAAAAATATACATACCCTATTACAATATAAATTTATTTATGCTCCGAATCAATGAATAATGTAATATTAGGAGTTTTAAATGGCACCCTAAATTTAAAAAGAATATGATTATGATTGGAAAGAAAATGTTCTACTGCCACTGCTAAATAACAGAAAATTACATGACATCTGTGTTAAAATATGGAGCCACTGTTGGAATGGGTAATAACCCAACAAGTCCACCAAGGAGAAAAGAACCTGTGACTTATTTTAATTTTTTTATAAAAGTGATCAAACCAGTAAGCTACAAGCTATTCCCAAAGTATGTTTCTATAACAACAGCAACATAAATTATAAAGAGTAATAACAACAGTACTATAAATTATAAAGATTAACGACAACAACAACAACAACAACAACAACAACATTAATGATGATGACAAATATGGTGATGATTATAATGCTGCAACAAAATGACTTCAATCTAAATGTTAGTTTATATAATGCGATAAGGACTCTGATCTGCAGTGTTATTGATATTTAGATGTTTTTTTCAATAATTATGCATGCATTATGATTTGCCTGGGGATTAACTGTATTCCATATTAAGACTTTGTCATCATTGATTGATTGGGTTTAAACATGCACCCAACAATATAATAAAGATCAATAAAGCAAATCTGACAAGCTGATATAATGCTCTTTATTTTATAAAATATAAAAATTTACGTGCAACAATTTAATGATGAATGGAGTGAAAAATAATTGCTATCACAAATGCAAATATGACAAAAAAAAGATCTGAATATATGAATTCTGAGAAATGGATATATCTATTAATATTCTAAAGTCATAATTATAGCTAGCTAGAAACAGACTTTGTATGCCATGCATGACAGTATTATATGTATTTATTTTATTTTATTTTATTTTATTTTATTTTTTTTTTTTATTTTTTAAGTTTTAAGGTCGGGGATATGAATAATAATTATTAAAATATAAAATCTTACCATTTGAAAATTTATCTCCACTAATTAATTTAAATTATTAGTTTAAAATATGGAATATTTTGCTACTGTTGTTGTTATTATTATATTATTACATAAATGCTAATTTATAGTTAATAAAACCAATTTCATTTTGTTGCTAAGACTGTCAAATAAATTTGAAAAACAAAAGTTAGATAAATAAAATTTGCTATTTTGTTGGTGACAAATTATATCAACATGGTAACAATATAAAGTTAACTGGAAATGAATAAAGGTACTTTCATTATTTACACAAAAAAACATCACAATAAATAGTAAAATTTTTGTTTCTGACTACAATAATTTACTCTACATTATTTATTTTACATTATTTATACTTGTCATTTCAGGTCGAAGCTTAAAATAAAAACAATGCTGTCAAATAAACAACTGCAATGAAAGGCCTCAAAGATCGACTTGAAATAAACTTGTATATGAATTAAAAGAACTGGGAGATTAAATATTTATGAGGACACTGTCTTTATTTCATTATTTATGTCATTTGCCATCAATAAACCACTGAATGTAGCAGACCTTTGTGCAAAAAGCTTTGTTCCACAGAAGCACCAAAGCAGTAATTCTCAGAATATTCTTTGAGAACTTCACAATATTAAAGCAGAAGCAATTTACTTGAAAATGTAAATTTTATTAAATGACACTTCACAATTTTTGCAAAGTCACTGGTCAAGGGACAATTTATTTATAACAACAATTTATATATAATAATACGATGATGAAGATAATAATAATAATAATAATAATAATAATAGGTTTGCAGGATTATATTTCCTTGTTATTAACTGTTAATACTATTAGTAGATTTTTATTTATTTTTACTTATTTATTTATTTTTATTATTATTATTATTATTATTATTATTATTATTATTATTATTATTATTTATTTATTTATTTATTATTTTTTTTTTTTTTCCAAATAAATTTATTTATAATAAATGTTATGACTAAAACAGAATCTTTTTTATTTTTTTGTTATTTATAATTATTTGAAAACTTTTAATCTTGTGCAAAACTAAATCAGCCTTCATCTTACTTCAGTGTTTTTATTTATCTAAAATGAAACAGTTTACAGTATTGTCTAAAACTTAATTATTAATAATGTACATAAAATGTATGCTTATAATGTTCATCTGAGTCATGTACATAAAAATATTATATTCTGAATTCAGGAAATAATAATAATTTAAAAAAAATAAATTAAAATAAAAAAAATAGAAAACATGAAGTATTAGTGACTGGAAAAATAATAAAATATAATTGATAATACATATGTTGTACTAAAAATAAATAAAATAAATAAACAGATTCTTAAGTGAAATATAAATGAAAAAGATATTTTAAGAAGATATATTGGAAAATTCAAAACTTAATGTGTATTATATAAAATCTACTTATTATATAATAAATGTTATACATATCATTTATTTCAAAATATAATAATAATAATAATAATTATTACTTACTTAATACGTGGTTTGGATTAAATTTAAATTGAATTAATCAGCTATAAATTATAAAATATTTATCAGTTCACTGCTGTAAACTTTACTATTATTAATGTTCAGCAGGTATACATGGAAAATAATTATCTGTAGTTAGATAATAAAATATGTTTTAATAATTAATTAGAAACAAACAAAATGGTGTATATATTTACATAGAAAGGTAGTAAAAAGTTCAAGAGAAACAAAAATCAGTTTCATCAGCCATTATATGGTGTGTGTGTGTGTGTGTGTGATTTTTGCAAATAAAAATTCTGTAGGCATTTGGACTTTTCTGAATCTGTTTCAGGTAATAGCTGAGAACCCAGACATGTATTTACATGGTTCAGAATTATTATGATAAAACTGATGTGTTTGTTATCAATAATAATGCTGTTTTTCAAAATGATTAGGAAAATGAAGCCAATGAGAACAGAACAAGTGAAACAACTGGTGTTTTCTGTGAGCTAGTTTGTTGGTTTATCGTATCAAGTTACTCAAATGAAATATACAAAATTTATGTGAGAAATTCATAAAATAATGACGATTACAATAATAATAAGAAGAAGAAGAAGAAAGAAAGAAAGAAAAAAACACAACTTTTCATTTTTGTGAGAAAAAAAAAACGAAAAGTAAAAATATATTTTAAGTTTGAAACAATTTGGGCTTATTTTTGTTTTTTTTATGTAATGCTTATTTTTAATTTATTGTTTTAAAGTGTTTCTTTTTTTTAATTTTTCCTTTCTTCTAGTAGAGAATTTTTCCACATCTCTGGCAAATACACTCAGAAGTGCCTTCCATTAAACTACAATAAATCTTCAAGGAATCTTTTAAACACAAATCAATAACTGTCTAAGCAACAATTTTGTGATTGTAAGGCCCTTTAACACAGGTATATCAGTACATATTTAATACTTTCAAATCGTTTTAAAATACCATGAAAAATAATTTAAAAAAATTAATAAATAAATAAATAATCTTTATTTTTATTTATTTATTATTCTTATTTATTTATTTATTTATTCTTCTTATTTATTTATTTATTTGTTTATTTGTTTATGTATTTATTTATTTTATTTATATATTTATTTATTTATTTATCTTATTCTATTTATTCATTTATTTATTTATCTTATTTATTTATTTATTTATTTATTTTTATTTTATTTAGTTATTAATGCTTCTTTTATTTATTTATTTATTTATGTATGTATGTATGTATGTATTTATTTATTTTGAGAACAATGGCTTCAGGCAAACTATTTTATAACAATTATCATTCATAATACTTACATTTAGATATCACAATCAAAACACCTGTGACACAACAAAGTTTATTATTCATAATATGAACCAACTGCAATTCTTTCCACACGATACTGTACTCTACTCTACTCTACTATGCTTTAAAAAAACCTGTTTCTAAACAATCTGGAAATACACTAACATCGAAAGCCTCTACACATTTAATAATATTACATTCAAAATTCTCGTAATCAGACAAACCAACAAAGAAACACATTAACGGTCTGGAACCTTACCTGACCAGAGGTAATCAGAAGCAGAGTTCACACACAGCGACATACAACATCAGTTCCACTAACCCAGGCAGACAAGAACCAAGCCAGATGAATGGGTCATAAAAATCCAGAAACAGTGGCAGTTAACTCTTGGACATCAACAAACAAACACACACACACACACAGCCAGAGAGCTGAGCAAAACTAACCAGTTGTAATGCGGAAGTGCTTCTGCACGTTGTCAAGCCAGGGAAAGAATGACAGAGAATGATAGCGAATTATTGACTGGAAATAGGGATGTAGTAAGGCAGATTAAAGTCTAATGTCTGTGTTTACCAGAGATGCAGTTCTGCCCACTAGAGGCACAGAACAATGCTTCTGTGCTGTTAAATATGACGTTTTTCCCATAACACTCTTAAAGGAACCGGCATTATCATCAGTAACATGCTGCTGTATTGCTTTGTGTGGTGAAACTATACTCACTGAAAAAAGAAAATGTGCCATGTTCAAGCTGTTGAGTTTTTTTTTTTCAATGCAGGTAAAGCAAACCGTGGAACAGAAAATGTTCTTAATTCTGTAAATAAAGAAGCATGTGTCCATTATACTGTTATGGTTGGTAAACTATACTCATACAAAATATACCAATTATGTTTCTTTCTTTTTTTAATACATTATTTGGGTAAAGCAACCCAATAATCACTAAATATTCTTAATTGTGAAAATAAAGAAGCTTCTTTTTTTTTTACTGTTTTTTTCCCATAGTTTTCTTTATTACTGTTAAAATTAATTGAGTTTGTTCTGCTGGTGAGAAAAAAAAAAATAATAATAATAAAATAAAAATAAATAAAATAAAATAAATAAAAATAAATGAATAAACAAATAAATAAATAAATTTCGTATCTCACAATACAGCAAAATGAAATTGTCCCACTCCTTAGTGTGAATTAACACAAACTGAAAACTGAAACATATTTTTAAATTCACTTTAACAAAACCTTCAGCCAGTTCTCAATTTTAATAAATATCTGTTTAATAAGAATACTATGTAATCAATGCAAGAAGTATAAAATATTTTTTTAATACTAACATTAATTAAAAAAACATAATATTAACCATTTGGTATGTTAAAATATGGTTTTAAAAATGCTTGTAAAATAATGCACTAATGACTAGAAATATTTTAATTAAAAAGTATAATATTAATATTTGGTATGTTAAAATATGGTTTTAAAAATACTTGTAAAATAATGCACTAATGACTAGAAATATTTTAATTAAAAAGTATAATATTAATATTTGGTATGTTAAAATGTGGTTTTAAAAATACTTGTAAAATAATGCACTAATGACTAGAAATATTTTAATTAAAAAGTATAATATTAATATTTGGTATGTTAAAATATGGTTTTAAAAATACTTGTAAAATAGTGCACTTGTGACTGTATAAATATTTTAATTACTCAACAGCTGAGATGGTTTGTCAACACACATCAAAATTTGCTGAACTCTACCAGTGTCAGTTTTTCTGATATTTTGCATCATAACAATTTTCTACATAAACAGAATAAATCCAAAGGGACTGCATATATATATATATATAATTTTTAATAAATAATTCTTAATGAAAGAAAAAGTTTTAAAAAATCAGTTGCACACATACACAGACATACATACACACATATATTAATATGCATTAGTGTGTGTGTGTGTGTGTGTGTGTGTGTGTGTGTGTTTTTGTGTGTTTGTGTGTGTTTTAAAATATTTTTCCTTCATTATAGTTAAACAACAAAGACATTCAAATGTTATGTTGTTTTTGAATATGTGAATATGTTATGCATGTCTGTGTGTATGTATATCTGTGTATATGTTAGTGTATGTGTCTGCACATTAAACAATATGAATACACACTGAAGGGACTCCCAGTTCTGAAATCCTTGCTTTACAGGACATGTGACCAACAATAAAATGATGACACTTAAAACATTAAGACATTACAAAATTTACAGTTTGACAGAGACAACAGATTAACAGACTGCAGTCAGTTTATGGTACTTCGGAAATACAAAATGCTTCTTAATATGCCAACAATTAACATTTTCAGAACAGATTATTATTACAATTTTCATTTTCTAGATGCTGAAATAAAAGTTACGGGATCAGGCAGAAGAATCACAAAAGTAAATCTACCACAAAAACAAAGACGTTAAACAAAAATAATAAACCCAAGACTGACAGGAACATGTATGAAACTGGTAATGCCTGAGCAGAGAACTGTAATGAAAACACTGTTAAATACAGTGTGCTTTTATCCCCCCCAACCCATTATGAAAATCTTCTGAATCCACAAAATAACTGTATTTACAGAAATTTTCTGAATAAAAATGGGAGTGCATGTTGCGTTTCAATCATTATAAGCTTCGTGCTATTAAAGCACAAAACTACTGTATTAGCTATCAAATGAAGTGCCAGCGTACCTCTTTGTCCATTTCATAAATCTGAGATAAAAGCAGAATGGAATATCAAAGAATAACAGACACATTTAAAAAGATCAAATAATAGATCTGTCAAAGTATTTTATCATAGTCGACATCATGTATGTTATTACATACAACAATTACTGAAAAGAACATTTTAATTATTGAAATCGGATAGTAACGTATTGCTGTTATGTCTGTCGTAAATTACCTTTATTATTATCATCATTTTTATTATCATCATCATCATCAATCATTATTATTATTTTTGTTGTTTCTGATTATTAGTTGTTATTATTCTTAGTATTTTTAATTCTTATTAATTACCTTTATATTTTATTTTTTTATTTTATTTTTTTTTGTAAAAAAAGCTCTTAATTTTATACCAATATGTTATTATTATGGATACTTTTTTGAAAAAAAAAAAAAAATAAATTAAAAACAGACATACAGAGACACATACACAAAATAAATAAAGGAAAAATTTCTGTTGGGATTTTATTCTATTCTGAAATGACACATTAATTAAATAAACCTATATTTCTTTTCTTTTTTTTCCCCAGATAACTTTTCTATTTATTATTTTATTTTGAATGAGAAGCTATTTTTAAAATGAAAATCCAAGTAATGGCTTTCAAAAATAAAATATCATTTGAAAGAAACTGAACACATAGACATAAAATGACGTGTAATTTTACAGCAAATAAAAACAATGCAAAACACATCTAAAATTGCAAGGTAATCTTTTGCTATTGTTTTTTTGTTTTGTTGGGGTTTTTCATTAAAAAGAAACAATAAACGTTATAACCATTTAAATACACAGTATGTAAAATTAAATTTATACAGTAGTTATTTACATGTTCTGCAGTGCAGTTGTTGGTATATATTTTGTTTGTTTAATGAAACGAAAACATTTTTAATGGACTATACAGCAATTTCAGATAACTGTTCTAATTTGCTGTAATTATTACAAGTCATTTTGTATGTATTATTTATTTATTTATTTATTTTATTTAATTATTATTATTATTATTATTATTATTATTATTATTATTATTATTTATTTACTTATTTTTTTATTATTATTATTTTTTATTATTAGCTTTAAATGCTTTCAAAGAATAATTCTCTGTTCAGATTAGTAAATACATATCTTTAATTCTTGTTCTTCTATGTAAATTTTTTTTTTTTTTTTTTCATCATTAAAAACAAGAATTTCTTTTACTTTTAAATGATTTATATTGAACATCTACAAGCTGGCCAATACCTTTATTATGTCCAGCATAAATTTCAAAGTATACAGAGTGACACCGAAGCCTGATGGAAATGTACACAGAAATGGTACCAGTCAGAAGTCATCATTAATCAGACACTGTTGATGTACTTAAGGTGAAACTCATCCACCATGTCAAGACAGAAACAATTCTCAAGATTTACAGGTTTCCAATCTCAGAAGTGACTATATAATTACTTCTGATGGGTTTGTTATCTGAAATTTTTGCATGTTTGCCGTTATCAGAACAAAAATCATATCTGTGACAATGATGACATTATTTCTGAAAGCTGGTTAGCTGAAATTTTTGCCTTTCTTAAAACAAAATTAAAAGAATGACAATATAACTTGTACGCTAAGATTTTGCACTTATTTTAGAACAAAATTATATATAACTGACTATAAAACTTTGTCCCTGAGTGAAGAAGGAATTTGTGAAAAATTAGTTAACTCACACTAAATGTGAAGTAACATAAGTGACTCCCTCATAAACAGGAAAAATAATGGAATCTGATGATTTTAACAAGTTACACAAATAATGACATGTAGTACAGGTATAATGCATTTCTATTTCACCTGTTAAGTAATTAAGAAATAAAGTTGTTCTTGGCAATACAATAAAATAGGCCAAATGTGAAAACAATGAAGGACTTGTTTTGTGATCTATGATGCCAAATTTTAAAAAGTATTTTCACACACACACACACACACACACACACACTAGCAAAACAAAAACAAAAATATGGATTTCTCTAATACTGAAATTATTTTAGCAATAATAACTGGCATTTGACCTAATTTATATTATCAGTTTGTCTTATTTTAGCAAACTATGTCAAACTCGTAAACTGCCAGTTAAAATGCTACAATTATTGTGATCACAGATACACATCAAAACAGATATTTCATTTCTTTGTTCTGCCATAAATATTTTATTACCATTTACAAAGGTCATTCTATTTCCCAGGTGATAATCTTTCACAATAAATAAAATTTCTATGACAATCTGATACATAATTTCTAATTCTTTCTCAACAGGTGACAAACAATCAGTAATGCTAATATCAATAATTCAAATTTAACGTTGTAAAAAAATTACACACACACACACACACACACACACACACACACACACACACACACACACACACACACAGACAATGGATTTAATTCTACTTGTATTTTAAATAATTTCACACATAAACCAACTGAGTTTACAGTCAACATAAAAAAAAGAAAAAAGTGTTGTATTTTATTTAAATTAGAAATTACTGGATACACAACATAACATTAAAATTTTCTTATGTCTTTTAGTCTTTTGTCAAATATTATTTCTGTTTCAGAGAAAAGACCATTTAAAATTAAAAAAAACTGTTAATTATCAAAGGTACTGTAACCGAAAAATCATATACTTTTCACCTTAAAGACAATGGCAAAAGTAGATCATTGTGCTACAGGAACAATCCTTGGATCCAGGACAATTCCCAAATGGACAATAACCCACTTGGACAATTTCCCCAATGGACAATCCATAATGACACTTTTGAATAATATCCCACTTTTAATTTTTTACAAGTATCAGTGGCAAGAATCAAAACAGTAACATCCTGTAAAAATTAAATAATAATAATAATAATAATAATAATAATAATAATAACAATAGTAGTAGTAGTAGTAGTTGTAGTAGTAGTAGTAGTAGTAGTAGTAGTAGTAGTAGTAGTAGTAGTAGAGCCGTAATAACAACAGCAACAACAACAACAACAATAATAATTGTGGTAATAATGATTATGATGATGATGACAATAGATCTAATAACATGTATACATTTGCTTGTATGGGTTTTTGTGTGTGTGTGTGTGTGTGTGTATGTGTCTGTGTGTGTTAGTGTGTTAGTGTGTGTGTACTTGTGTGTGGAGTGGGGAATTGTCCAAATTGGGAACTGTCTGTTTACCACAATCCTCAAACCATTCCATGAGATTTTCTATTTCTAAATAAGCTCTACAAAATAAGATTTTCTTTTCTTACAGCAAGTATTTTATCCCACAACAGTCCTCTGTAACAAAATATTATTCTCATTACATATGAAACAAATGATTAACATCAAATAATATATGTTAAAATACATTATTATTTTCAGGCACATGGATATATATACATATATATATTCAACTATGCTTATGCCAAATACTACTGCAAAACAAAAAAGTTTCTTCAGAGCTAAACTATTAGAAAACATTACCAACTTGTTAAAAAACAAACCACAACTGCTCTTTATTATTTATTATCTTTATTTTTGTTAAATGTTTTTTTATTTTTCTGCACTCTGTTGTCTTATCTGCAGCTTTCCGAGAATAATACTGTGCACAGCTAAGTGAAATGATAATTCAAACGTGTCTGCTTCTTCTGCTGCCAAAAGTCCTGGTGTTACAGAAGACAAACAAACAAACACTGAGCAGTGGACCACTAACTGGTATTTACTTCCAACGGCCAAATGTCAGAGGAAATCATCAGAAATCCACTGAGTCCAAACACACAACTACACAGAACTACTCACAGTACTATAATTTACAGCCAAAGAAAATTATATACATTTTACCTCATTTTCAGAACGAATTATGTTCTGCATTATTATTTTGCTAAAACTGATAATATGTCAAAGGCATTTATGCATAAATGATCAAATTTCTTGACTATTGTAAAAAGTTTGATCAACACTTTGAAAAGTAAATAAATAAATTAGTAATAATAATAATAATAATAATAAAAATCATAGTAACAGACAAGTGTTTGTATTAATGTTACAAAACATTTAATAATGCAAGAGATTGGAGAAGGTCCAAAATTTATTAATCTGACATTTCCTTCTATACTTTTTTTCATTATACAATGCATAATTAATATAAATCTAGAAATAGCAGTTAATATATCTAACACTAAATTAAATACATTTTAAATTAGAACAGAAAAAGAAATTTCTGACTGATGTTGTTGTTACTGATTTTAAGATGTAGACTTCAAAAAAAAAAAAAAAAAAAAAAAAAAAGAAAAAAAAAAAAAAAAGATAGCTTTTTTAATGAAAAAAACCATATCTACATTTTGCACAATCCAAACAAATACAGAAGCTTACCTAAAAGGTCATCAAGTTACAGTATCTTCTAGAATTTAATTTAAAATGTTTATATGCCGATGAATATAAATAATCTTTTAAGAAAAAGAACAATCCACAGGAGAGAACAAACAGCTTCCCATTCTCACTTGTCAGTACACTTCTTAGTCACATACAGATTAAAAACATACTGAATATGTTATTAAGTAAAGCTTTAATTCAACCTGAGACACAAGACTTCTGAACAAACAACTGAAATGAACTGGTAAAGAAAACAGAGAAGACTTGAAGGGTAATCCATGTTAACAGAGAAATATTTGGCTGACAAACAAAAGTTTGTGTTTTTTCAGGGGGTTTTATTTACAAATTACGGTAATGTGTTAATACACTGAAGATATTATATAAACAGGATCGCTAAGACGTAACTGCCAATTTTTTCTTTTGTTCTTTGGTTTAACAGTGTGTGGAAAAAGAGCAAGTTGTAAAAGAGATACACACACACAGACACACACACACACACACACACACACACAGAGACACACACACACAGACACAGACACCACACACATACACACACACAGTTTGTTATTTTGTCTTATTTATAAATTTTTTCTTAAATAAAAACAACAAAAAAATTAGTATTTATTTATTAATTCATTTTTATTTATTTATTTATTATTATTATTATTATTATTATTATTATTATTATTATTATTAATAAATCACACGAAAAGTGCAGATCATAATTTAATAAGTGCAATTAAAAACAGTATATTGATTTTAAAGAAACAACAGTCAAAAAACATTCCGCACTTAATTATCTTGGCACTTAGAAAGGTTAAATCTTAATGACTAACAAAAAAACCAAAAAAAAAACATCATAAAAAATAAATAACAAATATAAAAGATTATAATAAAAAAAATAAAAAAAATAAATAATAAATAAAATATAAAAAATAAATAAAACAGCAGCTATATCTTAAAACTTGATACCAATCAGAAGCATTTGAAACCAAATAATAAAATGCATGCGATACATTTTTACAACTTCCATAATCTCATACGTTCAGAACTGGCAGATCTCAGTTTTAATGCTAGACGTACTATATATAAATCACAATGGCGATAATAAAAACTCCTTCAATGGCCAGTGAAGGTTTTACAAGTTTTTGTACGGAATGCTCGAATTTTATCATAAAAGATTGCTGTTTGTTTTGTGGTCAGTGTTAGAGAGCAAAGCAAGTAAATCACATTATTACATGTGCTTAGGGCTGTAAACAGCAGGCAGGCCAAGTACCTCCATTCTTTTTCATTACCGTGTTTACCTTGCTCCTTCAGTAACTAAATTGTGAGACCAGCTGGAAATGATGGTTAATACCATTTAAACAGAAGAAATAAAAGTATTTTTAAAAATACAAAAAAACTTTTTTCTAAATCTAGATTTAGGAAAAGAGTAAATGCCAGTAGTTTGAAAGTGATTTTTTTTTTTTTTTTTTTTTTTTTAAAGTTATAAATTAAAGAATAAAGACAAATGAATTTTTGGATTTTAAAATATTTAACTGATTATCTCTGGGAAAGGAGTCTGTGTTTGTTAACAAGAATAAAATGTTTTAGAAATTAAATTTAATTAATATGTCTAATTAGTGTCAAAAATAATAATAAAAAAATAAAGTTTCAACAATTAAATAATTTTAAAAATGGCACAAATGCATCTTGTTCAATTAATCAGTTATGACATGCATCCATTATTGCTGAAAAGGATAAAATATTTTAGGATTTAAAATTTAATAATTATGTATGAATTAAATTAAGCTTGCTCTTAGTTTTCATGAGATTAATAATAATAAGAAAAAGAAGAAAAAAACCCCTGAGTATAAATAATACAGTTTAACTTAGTAAAACATCTATGAGCATCCATATTTAAACTTTGCAAAAAAGTTTTCTAAATGTTAAAAATAATAACTGGTACAGTTATTTAAACTGTTTGACGATGCTAAATACAACAATGACCATTAACAGTAAACTGTTTAAAAATAGAGTTTAAATATGACTATATCTGAAGAGCTTATTAGATCCTCTGTAATTGGTACTTTTGAAACTTTGAATAGAAATTGTGTTTAAATTTTAAAATAAAAATATTCCATTTTCTAAAATTCTGCTTAGCTGACTAGCTCTGACAATGTGACTAAAAATATTTTTGATAAAGTAAACTTGAAAATCTTTTAGAAATAGAAGTTCACAGTTAATGATATCTACCACCTAAAAGATGTTTGGTTTGAAGATTTGGGAAATTCTGAAACTAAAAAAAAATATATATATTTTTCAGTTTATGTTTGAGTTAAATAGAAATGAAAATTATTTCATCATCAGAATCTGAGAATAATTTACCATTCTCTTCCATTTTAAGATTTTTACAAGTTTTTTTTGTTTGTTTGTTTGTTTTGGGGGTTTGGGTTTGTTTTTTTCCCCCTAATCCTGTGATAATTTCAAGTATTTTACAAAATCATTGGTTTCAGTTTTAGTGTAATACCCACAAAATGAAAATGACGGGGAAAAAAGACAATAAAAACAATAACCTGTAATCATCATTTTGAACCAAAATGGTCATAAAATGTAATGGTAGGCTATTGATAAAATCTATTTTCATCTTAATTTTAACCAATTAGGTGAGGGAAAAAAAAGAAAAAAATCAATAAAAAAGGTAATTATTGTTGATAATTACATAGGTACTCTCTGGTTTAGGAAAAAATAAGCTGCAATTAAGTTTACAAAAAAAAACAATGGAAGGAAGTAAATCAATTTTTTAGTGATAAACAATACTGAACCCATTATATCTCTCCTTTCCATTTTCATATATAATTTTTTTTATTAAATTATTACTATTTTTTTTTTTTTTAGTATAGAATATCTCAAATATTTTTTTATCTGAATAATTTAAAAGCCATTGACCTAAATTCAAAATGGTTTGAACTAGAATCATCAAAGCTACTTAATAATAATACTAACCATAAATTAAGTCATAATAAAATATATTTTTTTAAATTTAAATAGATCAGATTTGTTGGTTTTTTCACAATAATCACACAGCTTAGGCTTAAATTATTTGCTCTTTATGAAAATGTGACCAATACCTTTTCTGAATGCTTCACAAAGTGACTGTCACAGTATACTTTAGGAATAAATGAACGCTTTATGACAATACATCACAAAATTACATCAGTTATTGGGTCTATTACCCACAAAACAGATTTTATTTGCTACTTAAATTAAAATGCAATATATGTGGTTGTTCCCAAATTAGAATCACTGACTGAAAATATCAGATAAAAACAAATATCAAAAACAAAGGTTTTGGGAGTAATGACATTTTTTGAAACAACTAACTTCAAGTACTTTCATTTTTTTTTTATTACATATGATTCTACCTTCTTCAATCTTACTGAAGTTACATTAAACATAAAGATATTACATATCTGGAGACAAAAATGTTTTACTTCAAATATCTACAATGCAATAGATGTAGTAAATACTCAGAAATTAACCTTTACAGATTTGTGTTCTACCTATGACAGAAGTTAACGTCAGTTATTCAGTCAATTCAGACGTCTGAACTCCTTGACAAAAGCTTAAAACAGTGATGTCCATGTCTTCTCAGTATGTGTGCATTTACTGTCAGTTAATCAGGTATAGTTGTACAGTCATAACTGTCAATCTACCATTGTCCATAAACCATTAAAAACAATCAGAAAACAAAACTGTGTTCATGCTGGGCTAGAAATAATAATGTAGTTTCAGTGACAGTGTGCACTGCATGGGGTTTATCAAACAGGCCCTGCCCTAAGTCAGTCAGAATTCGAGAACATAAAAAGTAACAGTTGGTTTTATCTTCTTAAATCTCTGTTTACTGCTGGTGTTAATTTCACATACTGTTACTTTTGTGTGCTGGTTATTTTTTGTTTTTTTCATGATTATTTGTTTTACAGGGTTTTTTTTCGAAAATAAGGTTTCACTTCTTTTATTTATTATTGTCTTAAGAATGTGAAACAATTTATTTTTCATTACATGCCTTTTCTTTTAAGTTAAAAGATAAAAGAAAAAAGAAATCGGTGAAACAAAGAGAGCCTTTGACTTTATAAAGACAACTATATATATATATATATATAAAGATAATAAGATTAAATGAAATTAACTTCTGACAATACTGTCGGAATATCAACTTTGAAATAACATAGTCTAATTTAGAATATTATTATATAGTTTGATGTGTATATTTTAAAAGCTTATGCTGAGAAAATATCTTAAAATAACGTTTCACTTCATGCACTCTTGTCAGATCTGATGATATATATCCTGGTTAATTGGCAATATTTAAAACACTAAGAATACACAAGAAAAAGTCTTATCATGAGGAAAACAAACAAGGGATCACAGATTCCTTTCTTAGAGTTAACAGTATTGTAAGAAGTTAATTCCATTTAATCTCTCTCTCTCTCTCTCTCTCTCTGTTTATGTAAATGTACATTTTTAAAAATTGTTATTTTTTTCAACACATTAAATATTCATAAATGTTCTGCATACTAATTAGATTAACAAATAAATCAGGCCTACCATGCTTTGTAAGAGAAAAAAATTGCAACATGAAAAAATAATAATAATAAGGGTTAGAAAAAGAAAAAGAAAAAAAAAAAAAAAAAAAAAAAAAAAAAAAAAATGCAAGAAAAAGAAAAAGAAAAACTGAAAATGAAAAAAACTCGGAAATAAATAAAACTGTCGCAATTAAATAAAAACATTAAAGACTGTTGCAATTAAATAAAAACGTTAAAGACTGTTGCAATTATTTATTTCACAGAATTAAAAAAAAAAAGTAATCGCAACAAGTTTTAACACCCTGAAATGGGTTAAGTTCAGGAAGGCTTCGAATTATCTTAAGTATCAAACTCTGTAAGAGGAAGTGAATTAGAATTGGCTGCTTGTACTGGTGCAGTCCTAACCTGAACACATAGTCGTAGCCAACTGCCAACATTAGCAGAGACATTTCAATTACCAGTGATTTAGTGTAAATAAACTCAGTTTGTACCCACAATATTGATAAAGCATGCCAATATTTGCCACCAACAGAAACCTGTTTACAGTTGCCACAGCTGTCAGGACCATCCTCCCTGAACTTAGGGGGTGGAGGTTTAAAAAAAAAAGTTTGCTAACATGTTAACAAGATAACAGTTGAAACTGAAACAAGAACATAAATTTTTTAATTTTTAGAAAAGAGGTAAAGGTGTGACGTGATTTGTTTTCACAGGAACATTTCAAAGCAATTCTGTTGTGTATCAGTGGTAAATAAAGTAAATTGTAACCTCAGATGATTTGAAACAACTTTTTAAAGACCATGAAGACTTTTTGCAACCTTCAGAACAAAACCAAAAAACTTAAAACATGCCATTTAATGATTTATCTTTAATGCACTTTTAATGGCAATAATTTCAATTCTAATTAGAGTTAAGTATATTAACCATAACAATATTAATGAAAACTAATGCATTGGGTGGGAAAAAAAGTTCAAAGGTTTTTTTTTAAAGAGATATTCAGAGATTAATACTAAGATATTTATTAGATTTATTCAACTAGAAATGTGCTATTTTGTTCACCTTTCAGAATATTAATACCTATTAAAATATTGAAGTTATATATTTTTTTTTAAATCTGGAAAATAAATCCAAAAATAAATTCCCAGAATCTCTTAAACAAAGGAGAAATCTCTACAATTAAAGAAAATTAGAACAATATGTCTTATACTTCACTACATGCAAAGTGAAATCACATGTTACTGAAAAACATTAAACATTTTTATTCCAGCCCAGTATCTATCACTAACAGACATGCAAAGAGTGAGAGCAAAAGAGAAAATATGAAAGGAACTTAATACCTTAGTAATTCTTTTTTTTCAGTTTTAATATTTTTTTTTTAATTTACTATCAAGTTCTTCTAACCTGTAACTTGAGTAAAAAAAAAGTTTGTTTAATAATTTTGTTTTTCTGTAACATTAATAACAAATAAAATACATCAAAACTTGGGGTTTTTTTTATTTTTTATTTTTTATTTTTTTTATATATAAATAAATAATATCAAAAACAAATTTAAAAATCGATTGACCTCTATAGTTTGCATTACAATATTAATTTAACTACATTAACAATGACAAAAACAAAAAAAATTAAAAATAAAATCCTGTAAAAATTGCAGATAATTGCTTGTTCAACAAAGTAATATAAAAGCTTTTCAGCATTAAAATAGCTGAAAGTTATGACTCCAGCCTTTGTGGAATGAAATTTAATATGAAAATATCAGACATCTTCCTGCATCAACTCCATCCATTTGTAACGCAAGAACAAAACAATTATGAAAAGAAACATTACTTTTATTGCTGCTTAAGAAGAGTGTAAATTTAAAGTACAATTGTAGCTTAAAAAAAATATATATATATATATCTGTGTGTGTTGTCTGCTTTTGCTTAGCTGTGTATGTGTGTGTGTGTGTGTGTGTGTGTGTGTGTGTGTGTGTGTTGTTTGTAAAGCTGATACAAGTATTAATATATTCTACACCTTTTTCTTGAAACTAAAATAATAATAATTAAAAAAATAAAAATAAAAATAAAAAATTAAAAAATAATAAAAAAAGTAAAAATAAAAATAAAAAATAAAATAAAAAAATATATAAATAAATAAAAATAAAAATAAAAATAAAAATAAAAATAAAATAAATAATGAAAACATTAACGCAAATGTATTATTAATATACATTGGAAACCAACATCTGGCTACTTATATATATATATATATATATATACTCATCTCCATGACAGTCTATTATCTGAACATGGATTACATTTATTATTATTATTATTATTATTACTATTATTATTATTATTATTATTTACTATGGTCTTCAGACTGACAGGCTCTGTCAAGATTAAATGTTAGACTAAAAGATTTATTTTATTTAGAAGAAAACCCGAGACACGCAGATGAGAAAAAAAAAAAAAAAAGATTTTTTTTTAGCTAATTCATCTATGTAACAATGATAACACGAACTTAATGAGTCTCCTGTGATTCATAAACACATTAGTCGATTGCTTTAATCACCACAGAATGGAAACACAACAGGCAGCTGTAGCTCACTGTAACATCTGGTCATCATCCATTCAGTCCTTGCTTTTAATTTTCATCAAGCCTCTGCACATTCATCCACAATGTTTCATGCAGTTAGTTACACCACAATGTTTTTTTTTTGTTTTTTTTTTAAATGTCAAAATACCTATAATGTGTGTTGTCTCATATTTAATGTCAAAATACCTATAATGTGTTTTATCTTAAATTTAATACCTATAATGTGTGTTATCTCAAGTTTAATATCTAAATACCTATAAGTATAATGTGTTTTATCTCAAATTTAATATCAAAATACCTATAATGTGTTTTATCTCAAATTTAATATCTAAATACCAATAAGTATAATGTGTTTTATGTCAAATTAAATATCTAAATACCTATAAGTATAATGTGTGTTGTCTCATATTTAATGTCAAAATACCTATAATGTGTTTTATCTTAAATTTAATACCTATAATGTGTGTTATCTCAAGTTTAATATCTAAATACCTATAAGTATAATGTGTTTTATCTCATATTTAATATCAAAATACCTATAATGTGTTTTATCTCAAATTTAATATCTAAATACCAATAAGTATAATGTGTTTTATCTCAAATTAAATATCAAAATACCTATAATGTGTGTTATTTCTATCGGTCAAGATACCTGAATCTTTAAAACTACTGAAAAATATTTTTGCATGTAAATCTTCATAAATGACAACAGTATAGAAATTTAATATGTATATGAATAATTTAGTGTTGTTATGTATTATGTCATGGCAACTGAGGTATCTGAAAATATAACTCAAAGTAAACCATTTTTAATGTATGAATGAAAACTGAAAATTAATCACCAGAGTTTTACTTAATGTATAGTAATTAGTTAGCAATGTCTGAATTCTACACCCAAGTAAAGATTTATTGTTTGAAAATTTCTGATTTAAATCTTCACAAAGAAAAAAATATAAGGGATTTAATGTTTATAAAGATTAATTATGATACATATGTATGTATGTATATGTATGTATGTATGTATGTGTGTGTGTGTGTGTGTGTGATTGTATCATGAATGTAAAGATTTCCCTGTAAAAATATTTACCTTAACAAGTAAAAACACAAAACAGAAATTAAATACTATGACAAAAGATGGAGGTGTATAAATCAGTTCCATTTAGCAGAATGACTACTTTAGTTAGAAGTATTTAACATCTGGAAACACAGAAACATATCTTCTTCAACTCTGACTACATCTATACAAAAAAAGCTTTTTAACACTCTTTTACAGAACAAATAAATAAATAAATAAATAAATAAATGACAGCATTTCATTCACAAATTACAATAACTACTATACAAAATTTCATCTCCAGCCAAATTTGTCTTTGGAAAATAAAATACCTTGATGGAAAAAAAAAAAATTAAAATTAAAATAAAAACAAAAACAACAACAATAATAATACTCATACCATGAAGATTAATACTACTGTTAGTTGTAAGAAAATTTCATATTCTGTCCAGAATCTAAAAACGAGCTGGAACAGACGACAGACCTGACAAGGAACTCACAATCAATGGACATTAGTTCTCAGCAAGCACTTACCTCTGATGACAAATCCACAATGAATAAGAACTCATTCAGATGCAAATTCAATTTACTTTGCCAAATATCTGTGGATCGTAGAGTTTAGTACGATGGCCATCGACAGATGCTATCCTTCATTGAAATCCAATTTGACCATGCTGTAATAAAATAGAAAACAAATAGGGTTGAATCCATGCCATACTTTGTGTTTCATCTTAAGTAAAAAAAAAAAAAAAAAAAAATGCTCATTCTTATTTTGTTTTTCTTTTCTTTTGTTCTTTTTATTATTATTTTTTTTAATTATTCAAAGTATAATCATATGTATTTAAATATATTGAAAGAGGATTAAAAATAAGTCTCATCTTAAATTTAAAAAAAGTTTAAAAGTGAATATTAATATTGTGAAACTAAATGTTTTTTTATTTATTTATTTAAAAGAAACAACAAATAACTGAGTCCCAGGATTAATCCCTCTCATTTCTTCCACATAAAAATGTCTTATTAAGTTATATCATAAATTTAAATAATTTGAAAGATTACTGGACTCAAAATTTTATGTAAAAGAACCCACTAACATATCCTCATCATGCAAAAGCTTTTGTTAATTATTTCTAAAAATAATGGTGACAGACATTACATCCACGCACAGAGAGAGACATCAAGTCTAACCATATACAAAACACTGCCAAATCTACTGCCAAGACAAGTGGTCACATGACATCATTCAAAATGGCTGTCTCCACGTAAAAGAAACAGGCTGACAGCAGTTCAGATAATGAACTCCTTGATTTCAGTAAAATTTGAGGAGATAGGGAATAAAAATGTATCTGACTTTTAAGATTAATTTTCTAGTCCATTTCTTTATTCATGTTTGTGGATATTGGGATTTAGTTTAATTGTTGTGTTTGTTGATGCTGGTCCTTTTAATGTAATACAAATACAAAATGTATATAGTCAGAATCACTTAATAATATGGAAAAATTATCATTTAGAAAAAAACAAACAACAATTGTTGTTTGGTCAAATATAATTTGGTCATTTTATAGCATGCAGTTTGGTTCTTTTCATTAAAAATATTTGGTTATTTTTGTCTAATTCGTATTTTCAAAAACATGGTTGTGATTATAAATATACTGCCACATTCAATATAGTGTTCAATTTATTGTTTGAGAGAAATATACATTTGTAATCCTGGACTCACTTGAATAATAAACTGAACACTGTATTGATGATCAAACTATCCTGACAAAGTGTTCCAATAAGATGCATCTTGCAAACACTGGCAAAATAATTCTGAACACTAATCCAGATAAAAGTAAAAATACTTGTGATTCAGGCAATAAAATTCCCAAAGATTACAATGAACTGGAACAGAGAAATGGCTGTACCTGCCACTGAGGATGCCTTAATTTGAAAAATGTTGATGATAATGAAGACAACTGACATGCTGTAGTGAGTTCAACCTTTTCTTGAGCATATGTGCCAGTCATTCTTAATGCCTCGACCAAAAGAAACCTGTGCAGATGAACAACTTATCCCTTTCACCAGAAAAGTTAGGGTTGACCAGAATGTTAAAAACAAGCCAAACACTAAAGTTCTCAAGATCTTCATTCTTGCTTCTCTTAGTGGACTTTCACTGGACTCTGTATCTGAAGGGCAAAGACACTACACTCAATGCTGCTAAATATAAACAAAACAGTGAAATGCTTGGCACTGGTGGCACTGTTGTGTTGTGGTAGATTGGAACTATGCATTTTGACATTTTACTACATTTGACTTGCTTGAAAAACTAAGACATGCCTTCATTTTGGGTACAGGAACGCCTTCATTTTGCACACTGATGAAAAGGAAGACACCTTTGTTGGCTCATGTGTATTCAAATGGTGTGATCATCATGTCTGTTTGCCTTGATGGAAAAATGTTGGTTTAACAATTTCTGTTGTACCTGTGGAACCTGTTGATGTGTAAGAAAACCAAATAGTTTTGATCCATCAGATAAAATGTTGGCATTCCACTCTATTCAAACAAAATGGACTGTTTGAACATTATTGTATTTCAATGACCCTGCTTCTTCAGTCCTTCTTCTATATATATATATATATATATTAAGGAAATCAGAAAGCACAAGTTAGAATTATGAAATTTAAACTAATTTTAGATGAAGAACATCTTGCCATAAGTCAAGTGAGGAAGCTTGTGGCTTGTATAAAGTTTGATAACCAGTAACTGCTTTCTACTTGAGGAGACTTGGTGCAAGAAACTTGTTTATGGAGGTGGAAAGACAAAATGCTTCTCAATACCACAGACCCAACTGCACCAGTAAAACTCAGGTTGAATTCACAAAATGTCAAGTATACCTTTTAATATTGGTAGCAGGTGGCAATTATTTCTAAGCATTTCACATGGACAAACAGTTTGTTAATCACATGTTAAGCGCACTATAAAAAAATAAATAGTTTTTTTTTTTGTCTTTGTTTTTTTTTTAACTTTTCAAGTCTATATATCTGACTTTGGAATTTGTAACAATGTTATTGCAGAAATTCTTAATTGGAAGCATTTCATAATGTACAGTAATAAATGCCTTTATTTGGTTAAAACTTTCTTCATTTTGTTCCTGACCTTTTGAATAAGGTGGATCAGATGTCCACATATTTGTAAATACGTAAACCAAAAAACTACATTATTACTTTAACTCCACTTGTGTCACAAATAACTCTGATTCATTTTCCCTGTAAATATTTAACCTAGATCTGATATGACCATCAGAAAATGACTTAATAATAATAATTTAAGTTTCCATACACAGGATTATAATATGACCAATCCCTTTAAAATATGTGTTTCCTCTGGGGAAATAGGTTTAAAAAAATAGAATAAAAAATAAAAATATCCGTTATTTGCTAATTAGTAAAAATACTGAGAGGCTCACAAGGTGCTCGAAGGAGGCTTCACTTTTTAGTTTATATCGCTTTGCTAAAATTGATATCTTTGACACCTAACAGCTGTCTGCTACTTAGTAGGCTTAGATATTTTTTAATATTTATTCACATATAATAATACTCCCAACAATGTTAATATGTATATTAGTCATGAAGCTTATCTTATTTCAAACACACACACACACACACACACACACACACACACACACACACATGCTCACACCTAACACACACATGCAAGCATGTATTCATACTATACCTAAAACAAAAATATTAAGAAAAGTTTGATACCTATCTCAGTTTTTTTATTAACACTTATATTAAGACATGGGTTTATAGGTTTTGTATTATTAACCCAAATGACTAAAGAATTACTACACAAGAATTTTAGAAGAAAATAAAATTTGAATCTCCATAAAGAAAAATCTACTGGAAACTATTTCTGTCAGTTTCTTCTTAAATTTATTAGTTCTGAAAATAAATAAATAAATAAATAAATAAATAAATAAAAAACCAAGAGGGATGTAACATATACATGTTCAGTAAATTATAATTTTCAAAGTATATATCTTATAATCACTTTATATGTACTTATTAAAGACCATAACCTGAAGATGTTGGTGCAGAATTATCACTTCACTTAAATAAAGGACAAAAAGCAATTAATAAAAAAAAAAAAAAAAAAAAAGAACACAATCCCACCCCCATATTAATCAAATAAACAGAAAACAAAAATGTAATTTAAAAAAAAAATTTAAAAAAAAAATAATAATTTGTGTAAGAAAATATTTTAAAGGAGTAGATTTACATATTAACGTTCATTTATGAAATCATTAAAGCAATCTATAATTAGTATTGTTGAATAAATCTGTAAATAGGAAATTTTCATAACAGGATCCAATTAAAAGGACTTAGTGAAAAATTAATGGAATTCTGAATCATCAAGGCACACAATAAAATGTAAGGTTAATAACCTGACAAAGCAACATTGATCAAAGGTATGCTGGTACCAGTGCTTGTCAGTTAATGAGTCATGCAAACAAAAAGCATGCTCATTTTCTTTTGTTTTTTTACTTTGTGTGTGTGTGTTATTATTTATTTTATATATATATATATATATATAGTTAAGGGTAGTAAGGTTTTTCTCATTAATTTTACAAAATTTGGACACGAAAATTACTAGCAGAAAAACAGAAATATTTTTAGGTTTTACCTTTTTATGTCGAATCGGCAAAATTTAAGACAATAATATTGTTTCCTGGAGTTACAAATATTTACTAAAATCAACAAATATACTGATATCTCAGTGTAACAATTTCTGGAAGCTAGATTGTTAAAAAAATAAAGTATGACATTAAAATAACACGAGGCAAGAAGCTGAAGTTTACTTTTCACAGTAAATCGTTTAAGACAGAGAAATGTTTTAAAAAATCCCAATAGACTGTATCTATTACTATTCCACAATGATTTACTCAGTCTACTAGGTTGATTTTTAACATCTGGACAAGCCCAAAGAAGCCAATATGACTATATATCTATGCCAAAAATAATTAGACATATAGCAGCTGTGATCAACAGATAAAATGTGATAAAATTTAATTAAAAGATTAGGGAAACCAAATGACCATTGTCAGATGTTCAAGACAATGTCTGAGTGATTAATGCTAAACAATCAGCTTAATGGATTCAGTTCTTAAGTGATGGCTTGACCACTAGTGACATCACTAGCCGGAAATCATTGTGTGTGCTTTAAAAATGAAGAAACAAATTTACAGAGTTTAATATTAATATTACTGTTTATTGGGGGTCATAAATGCGTTCCAGGTCTGAAGTGGTAGCTTGACCATACTTTTAATGAGAATTACATACAATGACTTTTGATAATCCTTTCAGGATTTAGCCAAATGAGTTCTTCTGAAAAGGATTAATCCTGTAGCCGATTAGGCGAGGCCTCTAACCCCTGATCTAAAGCCCTTCATTGATTATAGATTCAGTTTTTCTCAATTTCACATACAGACAGACATTGAGACATATTCCTAAATATTCTAAATGCATTTCAGAAACAGTATAAAGTCATATATGGATAAAAAAATAAAAAAATAAAATAAAATAATAATAATAATAATAATAATAATAATAATAATAATAATAATAATAATAATAATAATAATAATAATAATAATAATAAAAATAAATAAATAAATAAATAAAACCCCAGAGAATCTGTTAACATTATTTTTTTAAATATAATTCCTAAGAAAAAAATGTATAATTAAAGGTTGCAAATTATTGCTTTTTGCAGTTTATTCCTAGGTGATTAAATGAGATTTAAAAGTGTGTTTTTTTAAAAAAAAAAAGGAATGCAAATAAAAAAAAGAATCATTCTAATCTATTATTTTAAAATTATAAAATTAGCACTAAATTTTAAGACAAATTCTGAACTAAATATTTAATATTTTATGGAAGTGTGAAATAATAATAATAATTATTATAATTAAATTAATTAAAACAAATTATTTTATAAATATAAATATTGTAACTTATGAATTTTGAACTATATTTTCACATTACTCTTTACATTAAAACTTAATATACTCAGTGCAAATATTTTTATCAAGCTTTAAGAAAAATTATTACTGTTATCAGCTAATGTATGTATGTGTATGTATATATATATATATATATAAAAATCACTTCATAAAAATACGACAAATTCATAAATTTATATCATGAAAATTTATAATATCAGCACTATTTGGAAAAATTTAATATCGTGATACAACATAATCACTGTTACTTAAAAAGTCATATTTTTTAAGCACTATTTAAGGCACTAAACATTAAATGCCTGCATAAACTTAGAGTAAATTTTCTAAAACAAAATAAAATGAACTATTTACCTGCTTTCTGTCAAATAAATTGCAAACAGAACCGACTGACAAAGCTTGATCTGCAATACAATGGAGGTGAATCTGAACAAGCAATTACATTCATTAAGCAAGCACAAACTTCAGATTTGAGACAAGAGTACAGCAGTCTCTGGATTAAGCAGACATTTCATTACCTGCAAGCCCACACTGATCTAATTACAACATATAAGCACTGAATCATATTTATAAATATCAGGTTTGAATCGACCAGGTGGAACCCAATTCTGACAATCACCGAAGAAAATCATTCTCAGCAGTTTTAGCTTTCTGCCTTCACAGTGGAAGCCATGAAGCATATTTTCTACAGTCATTGATTACATTTTTAAACCACGAAACATGTTGCATGTTTCAGAGATTTTCCATTTAAGTATTAAGATTCCCTAAGCAACAAACTTAAGGAATATCAATATATTTCACAAAGAATTTTCGAGTAGTGAATTACATACTGACTGCGTTTTATTAAGATTTATGACGGCCTTCTTCAAATAGTTTATTTATTTAACAGTTCTGGACTTATTCTGAATAATAACTGAAGTTTAGTTTTAAAAAATTTATTTTTAAAAAAAAAAAAAAAAACCAGTAAATAAGAAACTAAAACTTAAGACACACACACTCATATTATAACACTACAATTTTAATAATACCATTCAAGATGGCATCACAAAACTTTTAGCCAACTAATAAATCAAATTTTAGAATATAATGTTTGATGAAAAACAGACTGTCATACATCTGGAACAAGTCCTATGCAGGACAGAATATAATTCTGAATGAGTTCCAATGTAATTTTGTAAAACAGTCCACTTGCCTGGCTTGAACTGTTAGAATTACATTACTGTTACATAAATGGAACACAAATTGGACAGAAATTTAAACTATTATGTAAATGTTTCCAATTGTTATACCAGGACTCCAAAATTAAATGGTTAAAAAGATGGTAGGTTCTTTAAAATGTTTGAAAACTAAAATAAATGCTATAAATTACATTAAGTTTTTTTGTAATTTGCAAAGAAAAAGAAGAAGAAAAAACTAGGAATCGTAAATCAGATTTCTGATAGCAAATTTTAATTTGTTTTAAAAAGATTTTTTTTTTAATTTTTTTTTTTTTTTAATGTCAAATTAATTATTTATAAATATTTTAATAAAATTTATTATCACGAAATGTTGCAATTTTGTGATTATTCTGTGTTTTTGTCATTATTTAAAATGTTTGAGTTGTAAAACAAGATAGAAATAACATTACACCTTGGTATTGTTTTTAATCTTTATAAATATGTAAAAATATTTATATGTGTATTCTTTATTGGTATTAATTAAGCCTGAAAATCAGTATAGATCACAAATAAAAAAATTTCCCAGCTTTTGAAGCATTCATATTTTATTTTTTTTTTAATTTAAATTCAGATATTTACTCAGAAAGATTTACATATAGCTTTATTCATAATGAACAAATGTTATGTCTAACAACAAATATAACCAAGACTTTTAAAACTATATCTCACACTATGTATTTTTAAAAATAAACCAGTGCAGAAAGGTTAAAAATTCAGTCTGTTGGGGTTTTTTGTATGCAGAGGGGGAGAAAGAGAGAGAGGGGAGACAGAGACAGAGAGAGAGAGAGAGAGAGAGAGAGAGAGAGAGAGAGAGAGAGAGAGAGAAACAATATAACAAAACCACTTATTTTATTAGTAAAAAACTGTCTGCTGAAACATGAAGTATATTATAAAAAATATATTATAACCATTGATCTCACTAGATATGCTATGTTCCTTTTTTAATTGGAACAAAATAATAATGCATTATAGATCCATTTCTCATTATTTTGTTTAATCTATAACAGGATTTTTAAAAATAAAATAAAAAGAGAGATGTAAACACATTTCATTATCATTTAATGACAAAATTGATCCTGGAACATAATACAAAAACCAATTACATTTGAACTTTTTTTTGTTAATGTACGCATCTTTGTGTGTGTGTGTGTGTGTGTATATATATATATATATATATATATATATATATATACAATGCTGTATTGATGCTGTGTTGTGCCATGATAAATTTTACATACAGCAAATACATAATTAAGCCAATTTAAAATATCTGAACATGGTGATATTCCAGAAAAGCAAACCGCGCGCACCTGTGGCTTACAGAAACATTCATCTGAAATCAATGTCCGAGTTTGCCGATCATTAAGATTACCAGCACTGCCCTGCCAGACAACAACAGAGGTCGATAGTTATTAAAACTGGTTTAGCCAATACATTGAACCAACAAACAAAACGTGGAGAATGGCAATTTGTTCAATTATTCAGGCAGGCACAAATGTCTGGTTCTCACATGCCTTGAAAGGAAGTCGGCACCAGGAGAAAACTTTTCTGAAAGCCAGTCATAGAACACCTCTCGATGACAAACACTGAGAAATCAATGGAAGTGATGGGACAGCGTTGAACTCCCTTTTTTTCTATCAGCGGCTGATCAATGGCTGGGAAAGGTTTAATTGATCAGCAGACAGGAAGGTTTAAGAAAATGGGTAAACAAAACACAACAAGGGATTACGTGGTTAAGGAAATATATCAATGTTTTTGCGTCAAAAAGAAGAAGAATGAAGAAAAAATATATATTAGTATGATTTAATAATTATTTTTTAATTGTCGTGTATGTTTTGATAATCGAAATATGTGGTTGTTAAAAATATTTTTAAATAAAAACAGTCATTAGTTTTAAAATAATAAAAAATAAAATATTCATGTTATTTCCAACTAAATGAGAAAAAAGAAAGAGAGAAGGAAATACAACACATCTAAATCTGCAAAACATGTACATTTTCATTATTTACTTATCCTGTCACATACATCTTAATATCAGATACATTTCTATCACAATCTGGCAACAATATAACAATAAAATAAAATAATAACATGTTTTATTAATATTTATCAATCCCCTTTTGCCAAAACCAGACATGAATTAGATTATTATGCACACTATCTGAGGAAAATCAATTATAATAATGTTTTAGTTAACTGTTCAATGTACCAATTGTTTCAAAAGTCAAACCTAGGTCTCATTTCATGTCACTTTTTACACAATCCTGATAATGGTCATTCTGACTAGATGTTTGATAAATTCTTATTTTTTTCTGTTATACATAATTAAATGTATTCTTAAAATCTTGTAAACAAATTCAAATTTCATGACTTCAAATTTCAGTTGAAAAAAATGATGTTCATGACAGATCAGAGCTTGTTTTTTTTGTTGCTTTTTTTTTTGGGATGTTTTTTTTTTTTTTTTATATTATATACATATATTATGAAATAAAAACAAAATTATATTTAAAGATGTTAAAATTATGTCCTTCACATTTTTCAATATTACCTTTATTTTTCAGACCATATTTCATTCATGAGCATCAAAAAAAATTCATTACACATTTTGCTGTTTTAAAAGCCTTCCTACTGACTTGCAATAACTAAAGCTCAACATAACCAAATATAATTTTGTGAAATGAAAGAAAAAAGTTCTCAAGAACATATAGTGTATCAATTAGAAATATTAATCCAATATATAATATTCTGGAGTACCATCAATATATTTGAAGTAGTGAATATTTGTTTGTGTATCAGCTTGATAAAATGGAAAGAAGTATCTGTATTGTCAATACATTGAAGGTTACAGGACACTTCTCCGATTCATTAACATTTCTCCTATTCACATGTATCAAATATACCAGGATACAGCAAGGCATGTTAATTAAATCTTACCTAAGAGAGATAATCAATCTGTATAAAGGAATTGAATTATGCATCTATATGCAAAACTGAATCGGAATGATTGAGAAATATATATTGCTAGGAAATGATTAAACTGTTTACTGAAATCATTGCCACTGGACATTTTTGTGTGTTCATAGTGGAAATATGATTTGAAGATAAATCAGTAAATGTACAGTTTTATAAAAAAAAACTTAAAAAATGTGTGAAAGAGCATCATTTTGTAGAGCAGAAATTAATTCAGGGATGAATGGTTTCTATATAATTCATGCCACTGCATGAGGTGTTCTTGATAATGTTAATGACATAAGTACTTTATTATATACATTTTTAACTTTTTTTTAATTTATATTTTTTACTTCTTTTTTTAAATCAAAATTATTTTAGATCAAAATGTGTTAATGGAATATTCCTCTCTTTACTGCACTTATGAAAAATATTGCTTTCAATGAAAAAGTGTGTTCTTGTAAATCATGGTGTTACATGAATTGTTCAGTAGTTTGTACTACATTAAACTTTCTTCCTTGTTAAGATTTCACCAACAATTAATAAACAAAATAACTGCCTAATAACACTTACACGAAGTCCATGAAATGAATAAATGGACCAAATGTATTTAATTATCAAATTGAACTATTTTAGTTTTAGATTGCTAAACAAGGTCAAATGTTCTTAAGGACTTACTTTGATGACTTCAGTTTGCATTATGTGGCAGGAAGTATGCTCAACAAGTAAACAAAATGACATATACATTTATACAATACCAGAAAGTCACTAGGTGGCTTCTACCTGAAAGAGATTGGTTAATTAAGATATACAAAGTCAGGAAAATTCACTTTTCATTTGAGCTCAATAATCTCAAATTACTTTACTCTAATGCCAGTACATGTTGAGAATCCTTTATCTGAAATGCTTGGGACCAGAAATGTTTTGGATTTTGGAATTTGGAATATAAGGATATAGCATGAGATAGAATCTACATCTAAATATGAGTTCCATTTATTTTTCATATACAACTTGCACTAACAGATTTCTTAAATAATATTTAAAAAAAAATAATATTAAACAAAGTCCAAAAACTGAAATATATTATTATTTCTGCTGCTCAGAAAAGGTTTTGTATTTTAGAATTCCAGAGAAGGGATCCTCAAACTGTACTTTATATCCATAACTTGTTTTAGTCTTTGTAAGTTTGCTATTTCCAGGAACAAACAATCAAAGAATTTTATGCCAACCTGCCACTGTCACAGATTTTGTGACTGTGTTTGCAGCTGTTCTCCTTAAAATGTCAAGATAATAACATCAGATAAAAAAAGAATTCTGAAACATCCTACAAAATCATAGAACTGCAACTGATAAAAGTAATTTGCATAAAATATAGCTGTAATAAATTGGCTCATTATCGTACTTGAAGGTAATAAAGCAAAGGATTGCTCATTGGTTAAAATATATCAGATTTATCAATATGTAAAATGGTGCTTTATAGTTATACTAAACATTTTACTTTACATTTTGTAATGCTGAAAATACCATCAGATATGCTGAGATGTTATCATGGAAAAGGAATCTATGATGCTTTCTGTAACCTGTCTCATAAGAAGATTCTTTTGAAGCTTTTTCAAAAGCTTAAAATATATGACTGTAAAAACAAAACAAAAAAAATTTTTTTTTTTAAATAAAAATTGATTAAACTTTATCAAAAGGATCTAAGTTATCTTGATTTCTTGAACATTGTTTTTGCCTCATTTTACAATAAAATGCTGTGTTTTCTAATTTCCATTAGTCTCAAACAATAACTACATAATCCAAAATCACATTTAACACAGTCAGAATCTTTTACAAGAAAAACTAAAAGTTCTAGCCTGTTATTGAACTACCTAATGCTTTAATTACTCTTAACAACAGAGTTAAGATATATAATAGCAAAATACTGCAAAGTAATTTCAAGACATATGAAAAATATTCTACTGAAAAGCCAAGTTCTTTAAAAAAACAAAAACAAAGACAATCCTGTGCTGTCTGCCTTGACATCTTACATGGAGAAAAATCCTATTAAAATGTTTTAATGCAAAATTTTGTTTACTAATTTCCATACAACTTGTTATGAACACAAGTCAGTGACCAGTACACAACAGTAAATCATGATAAGCAGTTTTTGATGAGGGCATGCAGAGATTTAATTAACAGAACTGTGTTCTGTATTATTATTAAAGTCAAGATCATGTTGACAACTTAATAACTTTTTCTAAACAGTCTACTTCTATACTGAGTGAAAGCAAGAAAAAGAAAAAAAAAAAATGAAACAAACACAAGATGACTAGACTGCAATTTATCATGTAAATAGTTAAAATAAACTGTTATAACCTTTGTGTTTGTTGTTATTCGTATAAAAAACATTTAGCCATTCAGAACTGAAAAATCTCTGTATGTCACTGGGTGTTTTTTCTTAATAAAACACTGACATTTTAAATAAAAAAATACAGTGGTTCCTTGATAATAAAACAAATTTTTTTTAAAATAAAAGCTATTTATATTCTTCATTCTTTATTACAGAAAAATATATCATAGTAAACAGGAAATAATTATTTATTCAGTACATTCATAATTTATTATTATCTTTTCAATACATTTATGATTTAAATCAAAATATAACCATAATGTTGTTTCTTTTATTTTTCCTTTCATATCTAATATCTATAAAATTATAAATAAAACGGATATTATCATAACAGTCATGGATTTTAACATTATTGTTTGTCAACATGAATAAATTATAACAATTCTAGCAATAATATATTCTGTAAACTTTTTTAAAATGATTATTTTATTGTTAGACTTTGTTATCAGCAAACTAAAATGAAGCATAAATAATAAAAATTATACAGATACAAAAAATATGTTATTCCTAATATCAAAACCAATTTTGCAAATGACTCTTACAGTTCTTTTCATAAATAAATTACATTTATGATCATTTTCCTTGCTGGATGAAAATGAAAAGATAATAATATATATATATAATATATATATATATTTAATCTGTTTTCCTTTTAAAGAACTAATCAGGAGAAAACTGTTATAATCAAAAAGATATTTTGGCCACACTCTCCGTTTTTTATTTAAATTTCTAGAAATTTCCAAAATCTTTTAAAATGATTTTTGTAAAATACATTTCAAAGTATTATTTATTTACTTGATCTTACTGTCAACGACACTGACTCTGTTACATGTCTAATCATAATTTTACTGTGTGTTGTGTAAGACACTGAATAGAACAAAGTCAAAGATCTGCCATCACTGAATCAGAATCACAAAAATATAAATTTATTGTTCACACTAACTGAATAAGGAAATATTTACTTTGACATGTCGTTTAACACTAATATTTCCTAATGTATTCCAAGTATTACTGTGAAAACGTATAAGAACGAAATTTTATTTATTTATTTATTTTACAGTATTTCCTATGCTTTTTCTTTCTTTTTTTTTTTTTTTTTTTTTTTCTTTTTTTTTGTTCTATTTAGTAAACACGTCAGAATTTACTAGCAGATGCGTACGAAAACGTGCGTTTCTACAACAATAACTAGCTCTCTAAGCTAAATAAAACTTACAGATCTTCCACATTTTTTTCAAAAATTCACATTGTCTTCTGGTTATTCTTTTGGTCCTTCGATAATATTGATATACGACGTTAAGTCTATCTTTTAAAGATGAATTTAGCGTTCATTTAAAGTCAGTGCTCCTTATTTACTCCCTTTGCTCTTCCTTATTTGAAATTCCCTCATTCAAAGTGGAGCACCAGAATAGATAATATGTAAAATTTTGGCGAACTGTATGAACGATCTGTATTTGTATGGCATTGTTGTATCATCTACAGCGCAGAAATAACATCAGAAAGCTGATATACAGAATGGCCTAAACAGCCCATGTTTCAGGAACTTGTGCCAGCAGTTAAGCTTCTGTAGCAGATGTATTAGCTCTTTCAGAAATAAAGGAGGAATTTAAAACGCACTGTTAGCGACACTTACCTCTCTACCTCTGTCTCTCTCTATATATATATCTTTAATGGTTTATCCGGGTAGAGTTGTGGTAGTTTATTGTAGAAGTAGCATAATAATAATATTAGCAGTATGATTATGATAATGATGAATCAAATAGAATTATCGTTAATGTGAAAAAATATTAAATAATAATCGCTGAACGCTAACATTAAATATCTTTAAATATTAAAAAAATTAAACAGTAAAGGACATTTGCTGGATAACATGTCCATGAGGATAACATGTCCATGTTGAACATTTCTTTGGATAATAAACGAAAAATAAGTCGATGACGGTATGAATCGGAAATCTCGATGCTGGTCTGAAATAGACTAGAATGACTCGCATTTATTAGCGATGTTCTAAATTACCTTTTGATTACTTCACTAATATACTCTGACCCAGGCACATCTATTTGTGATCAGTCAAGAGGTTCGCGAGATTTCTATAATTAAATTCCGTTTAAATTCAGCCACTCTATCAAAGTTAAGTAGATTACAACAGTCGATTTCTTTGTGCAGGTCTCTTTAACACTTCTGTACGTTATTAGAAAAGCAAAGGGCAAGAGACGCTTGTTACGAAAACAAAAAATTCCTGTCCGGAGGGTCTTCAACTAATATAATTTAACATTTTTTTTTTTTTTTTAAACATTTTTTACATACGTAGAAGCTTATATTCAGTGCTAGTGGCTCACCCAAACTGAACACACTCAAACAATGCAATCTTCACTTCTCTACGTCTTTGTGTTTGGTTTAAAAATACGTGTTACCAAAAGGAAAAGATGAATGTAAAATCGTTTATGCAGATACGTCGGTAAAGCAAGGAATTTTTGATTGAAATAACAAATATCTATTTTCATATTTAAATGCATGCAAATATATAAGCGCCAATATATAAACAAATATGCAAACATAAATATGTGCCGCATACTTGCGACTAAATGTAAAAGAAATCTGATCAACTTTATACGTACAATTCTGTTCTTGAGTATAATTATGTTAGAATATATATATATATATATATAAATAAAACAGGTAATATAGATGTATGTTTATTTAATTATTTGCCTTGGTGTTTTACAAGCCATTTGAAATGAGAGTTACAATAAAAGACATCAGCTTCATTTCATAAGATAAAAGGTTATATGTATTTATTTCATGAAATAACAAAATGTAAATAGTTTAATAACTGAATTAAATACGTATATTTATTTTGTCAAAACGCTGAATTAAGATCTTTCAAGATTAACAGTATGGAATGAGATACAACAAATAATTGTGAAATCATTTTTAGTGTTCACTGCATATATTCATAAACATTTCATTCAACATGCGATCCTGTACATGTATATTACATTATACTGTGTCTCGTTGTATAATTTAATGTGGTAATGTATGTAGTTTTCGTTAATGCGTCAAATCAATAATATACTGATGGAATCATTTCGTACGTTCTGCACGAAATACATTTTTTTTAAAAACGTGTTATTACCGTAATCCATTCATCATTATCTTAAATCTAGCTTTAAAAGGGTGTCATTTATATTTATGTTTAATAACTGACAGTGCATGCTTTCATTTTTGTTTTGTTTTGTTTTTCAAATTAATATAATCATATGAGCAGACGTCACTTGGGGGATCATTTTGACGTCAATAACCGAGCGTTTTAAACGTGTATCACGGAAATCCGCGACTCTTACCCAAACGCTCAGAGGGACAATTTTCTTAATTGCGAGCAATCTAGACCGCGAATTTGCGACATTTTGGAGATAATGGCTCGATTCTCTTAAGCGGCTCAATCAGAAGTCGTTCCCGTGTGATTGATTTCTGAAATCTGACAGCCGTTTTGACATCATCCAGTGTTTTTACAAGTGTGGTCGTGTAAAGTATAAAGTGGCCATTTATGTCAATGGCTACCGAGAATTTCCATATGTAAGCTCTGATGAAATGCCACTTGATTCAGATTCCGAGGATTCTGGTTCAGCTCCCATCGACGGCAGTTAAATATATTGTATAATAATGTCTACATATCATTGTATATAAATAACCGTAATAAAATATGAAGTAACACATAGCATAATTATATTAAGTATCTATATGTAACGATGTTAAGTTTATTGCATTATATTAAACAACACTAACCAGTTTTCATTTACAGTATATTGATTTTACTATAAACTAACAACCCTCACTTCTATTACAAGTTTGTATGATGTGCTTTTAACATACACAGAATCAAATAACCCTAACGTCGCGCTACAAACCTTGATGTTAGGTTATATGATACTCTGTATTAATGGTTATAATATATTGTTAAAATAACGATAACGTCAATTATACAGTGAATAATGGTTTTAATACAGAGTATTAAAATAACCCTGGTCACACCATGAATAAAGTATAACGATTTTAATATGAAATTACCACAGCATCGGTCTACATATATTTTATAATTGTTTTAATGTCCGAAATGACGTAAACACAGAATGAGCTACGTACACGCAAAACTTCACAACTCGCACGCACACACATACGATAATCTTAACTATAATATAGTATGACGGTTTTTAAAAATATTTTCAGATAAACCTGAGGATCGTACAATATCTATATTTCATATGGCTAGCCGTCATAATATAAAACAATCTAAAATACCAAAAAATGATCGGAAAAACAATCTAAATACCAATACGATCTTAAAAACAAAACCATGCGTCTTACCAGTCGTGCGTCAAGAGAATATTGAAAAACAGCCACTCACTCCAACCAGAGTCGTAGTCGTGAAGCTGCTATTGTCTTTGGGACAATAAAAATTTCCAGAACATTACTCTCCTGATGTGGTTTAGACTCTTATTTCATTATTAATGTTTCTTTTCATATTAAAATAGCGAAGTCCATGCTTTCGTTTTCGTTCACTGGCAGTTCCGTGCCATTTATTTACAGAAAAAAAAAAAAAAAAAAAAAAAATTAAATTATGAATCTATTGTTGAGCAAAGAGGTGGAAGTTAATAGGTCTCCAAAGTGATATTTGTATGCGGTTTGTTTGTAAATGTTGTATATGTATGATAGCTGTTTATATTTGCCTGTGCTGTGTTTTGGAATGTGTCACTGTGTGTGTGTTACTAAATAATATATTAACCCAAATCTTCTTATTGAAATTAGCTAACTTTTAAATGTTCTTGATGGTAATTTCGCAATCACATGTAGGCACAGTTATGACGTGTATTCTTTATTTATATGATAGTGGATATTACCATAACAACAGCTGAAATATTTGATGTAGTTAACATTTTTTACGACTCCGCTCAATATGTTCATAAATTTGATTCACATTCTCAGATAAATCTGATATAGTATAAACAACAACAACAACATAATAAGAAGAAGAAGACGAAGAAGAAGAAGAAGATGATGATGATGATGAATAGAAGAACAAGAAGAAGAAGAACAAGGATAAGAACAAGAACAATAAGAGCAACAACAAAGAATGTGCCCCCTCCAAAAATTAACTTTTCTAACTACAATTTAGCGTTCTTCTTTTA
>CM022673.1:26684760-26722260 GCA_012295275.1 Chrysomallon squamiferum | reverse complement strand
AGAGGAAAATTAATTCTAAAACTGTTTAATTAACGTTCAGTTTTATACTGTTTTAACAACTGTTGAGTAACAGATGTGATGAACTATTCATTTTATTACTTTAAACCATTAACTCCCACGTGATGTCTTTAAATGCTGTTTCATAGGTTTTAACATAATAATAATAATATAGACATAAATAAGTAAGTAAATAAGTAAATATATAAACAAATAAAGATGACAAAAGAATAATTTAACTTTTTTTTTTTTTTTTTTAAATGTTCATTCATTGTTAATATATTTTTAACTTTATTATTATTATTGTTGTTGTTGTTGTTGTTGTTAGTGAATGAATGAAGAGTAAATGAAATGTGAAGTATAAATGACCTGATTTTTTTCTGGGCGTCCTTGAGTTATGTCAAAGATCTTTGACGATTTTTGCCACAAGTTGGAATTACCATAGCCTGAGTCACTTTTTTAACCTAAAATACCCTAAAGTCATGTATATATCAATAAACAGAACAAGGCCATTGGAAAATTAAAGGGAGAACATAAGAGAACATATAGATTTACAGATATGCAAAAGTAGGTCAAACTTATAAAGTTACATAAATGTCATTGTTGGTAAAAGCAATTTTGAGATAAAAATTCTATCTCTCCTATGTTTAACTTCACTTTTACATTATTTTACATTGTTAATTAAGACTGGTTGATAAACATCAAAGGGAATTGTATCTTGGAAGTATTCAGAACACATTTAGACTATTCTATTATTTACATAGTTATTTGCCAAAAAAACTTGTTGACAAAAACAAAAGGAATGATAACACAGAACTCATATCTGTTGACAAACACAGAACTTAAAACTTGTTGACAAAAACAAAGCGAATGATAAAACAGACCTGTCGAAAGGAATGATAGCATGGAAGTGTGTAGTACATATTTTGGATCGTTTCTCTGTATCAGTGTATATAAATTTAAACTGTTTTTTTTTCAGGTTCAGCTGTGATCCCCCATACAAGTGCTGCGGGGGGAGCTCGGTGGCCTGCTGTTTGGATCGCAATTCAAATGATTACTACAACCGCAGTTTTAAACTACATGTCTGGAACATGTGGTACTTCTGGTACAATTTTCACACAATCATTAACCCAACAAAGGTGTTGAATGTAATTTTTTAAATGAACACTAAAACAGTGATCATTAATGAAATCCATATTTGAAAATGTATAAAAAAAATGATGATAAAATCAACAGAAGCAATGGTTTATTTTTATTATTATTGTTATTATTATTTTTTTCTAATTTTGTCTTATTCATATATTACTCCATTAAACTCCTTAATACTAATATTAAAAAATAATTTTGTTAATCTTTAAAGATATAAGTTGACAGAACATTAAATATAGCATTAACTGAATGTGACATAATTATTATCTTTTGCAATGTTAATATTTTCAATACATCTGTTACTGCTTTATTATTTTAATATTTATTGACTTTTATTGTTGTTAGTAGTAGTAATAGTAGTAGTAGTAGCATCAGCATTATCATTATTAATATTTTTGCATTGTTGTTGTTACTGTTATTATTGTTATTATTATCATTATTATTATCATTATGTTTGTTGTTGATGTTATTAATTGTTATTAATTATTTTTATTATTATTATCATTACTGTTAATACTTTTGCATTTGTTGTTACTGTTGTTTTATTAATTCTTTTATTATTATTATTATTATTTTTATTGGTATTATTATTATTATTATTTTTATTGGTATTACTACTACTACTATCATTATTATACCTCTGCTGTTGCTATGGTTACTCTTACTTGCAGGTTTATTATCATCTTCATCATGATGTCGTGTTTCGGAGGCTGTGGTTATTACAGACGTCGACGTCTCATGGTGATGCAGCAGACTCGCCAGTGCCACAGCATCGCCGGCACAACAGCGCAGCATCTCTCACCTCGTCCAATGCCTGCAGCAACTACACCAGCTTACTATGCATACACAGGACCAGGAGCGCCCCAGGCCCAGGATATGTCTAATTTACCTCCCCCTTATTATGATGTGAGTTACCTCCCTTATTATTATTATTTTGATTATTATGATTATTATTTTTATTTTAATTTTTTTTAATTATTTAATGAATGCAATATCAGTACAAGTATATATAAAGCATTTACTAAAAAAAAAAAATCTTTTGAAAACTGCCAGTATTTTAATTGTAATATTTTAAAGTAATAAATTTAAATTAAACGATTTTTCTTTATTTTTTTTTTTTTACAAAATAATCACTGTTTTAAAAAAAAATTCTGCTGTATAGTTTTATTTGATTTTACAGAAGTTTTATGAACTGAGTTCCAGATATTTAAATTAAATTTATTTAATTATTTGTAATAACATGTAGATTTAACAGTACAGTGTCATTTAAAGTAATTAAAACTTTTTTGTTTTTTGAATAGATTTTAAGAATAATTAATACATATCAACTTTAATTTTTTTTTTATATATTTCATAATATATTTAATTATATATCACAAGAAATATAATTCATTGCTTGTATTTTGATTTATTTTCACAGGTTATGACCCAACCCGATATGTACCCAACAAACAAATCTGAATTACCACCATATCCAGAAAATCCCACATTCTCACCTCACAATTTAGGTAAATATATCAAAATTACTTTAACATTATACTGATAACAACTTTACATGTAGCTCATATTAACAGTTTTATTTATTTGTCTATGTATGAGAGTGTGTGTGTGTGTGTGTGTGTGTGTGTGTGTGTTTACTTGTTTATATGAAATACTTTTATTTATTTGTCTGTGTGTGATAGTGTGTGTCTGTGTGTGTGTGCGTGTTTACTTGTTTATATGAAATACTTTTATTTATTTGTCTAACAGATGTGGTTAATGTACAAAGTTAATTACTGGCCTGGATAAACAGATATATCAATATACAAACAGTGAAACACATTAAATACATTTTGTGTACTTGCATGTTATTATTTTTTCATGATACCAACCTTTTCTTATAATCAAGTGTAACAGATAAAAAAGTGACATCTTTAGATTACATCTTTGCAATGAATTAATCAGTCTGTTGAGATTTTGTTGAGATTTTTATACACAGATGTAACGATTTCATTATTAAACAGACTGCATTCCCATGTTATTTTATTATTAACAAATGAATAATTAAAAAAAAAAAAATAATAATAAAATAAATAAATAATAAAATTGGCAAAAAACATTAATAATAAATAATAAATACATTTTAAAATTGACCACCCCAAAACAAAAAAAATGAAAATTATTTCTTGTTAGTGTTAAAGATACATATTTTTATGACAAAAAAATTAATTTTAAAATTGCCTCCCCCTAAAAAAAAAAAAAAATAAAAAAATTAAAAGAAGTCAATAGTATTAAAGATAAATGTTTTTAAGACAAAAAAAAAAAGAAATTATTAAATATTTCAGAAAAACAAACAAGAAAGAATTAAAGAAAACAAAAGATTTTTTTTAACTCAGGTGTTTTTACTTTTTGCAGGCACTGCATCCCCACCTGTGACACTGAATGCAGGCAGCCTACCTGCAGAGGTTCCCCAGCCACCCCCCTATTCAGAAGTGGCTCAGACCCCCAGAGACCAGCTGATGATGCTAAAACAGCCGCCAATTAAAGTTTTAAATTTTTGTTAAAAGACACACAGCTTGGAATTCTTCTAACTTCAGTCACGGTTTTAATTAATTTCATTTGATATTCAAACTTACATCAAGAAACATTTAAAAAAAAAAAAAAAAAACATCAAAAAAAAAAATGATGTTCACTTACTCTCTATGTGTGTGTGTCACAGTTATTTAATTATTTAAAAATATTTTATTTTATTTTTTTTTTATTCTTGTCGAGCCAGTGGAAAGAATATTTTAAGATATTTTGCATTTACTGTTCAGTTTGAAGACTGGTAATGTAGTGGTAAGTTTAGTTATTATAATGTTTGAAACATTTCAGAGATTTTAGAAATTAATGAGATGCATTTCAGTCCATTTTTTTGGTGGTTTACAAAAAAAAAAAAAGGTTAAAAAAATTCAAGGGTAAAAAAAATTATAATAATTTTTAAAAAAAAGTGCATTTCGTTCACTAGGCAATTTGGAAAGAAATTTTATTTTAAAAATTCTGATAAAATCAAATTATTTAAAAAAGAGAGAAAATTCTGATACATGGCGTGTGATAAAGAATATTTAATAAATGCTGAATTTAGAAAGAATTAATTGAACAGTTTAATGGTAAAATAAAACTACATTGTTTTGTTTTTTTTTATAAATAATTAGTAAAAATAAATAATTTAATCATATGCAATTTACAAAAAAAGTTTCCAGTCGAATCATAGGGTGATAAAACAAAATTACTATTATTTTATTAACATTATATTTAATATATATATATATATATATTTTTTTTTTTATTTTTATTTTTTGATTATTTTACTAATGAAAAATTTACTTAAAAAAAGAAGTAATTAATTCATTGAAAAATTTAGAAACTAATATTTGGAATGAGTGACCAATATTTTTGATTAATTTAATTATGTTTACGATTATTCATTTCCAAAATATGTTTTTTTATTTTTTTATTTTGAGTTTTAGCAGTATATTTATGATCACCTTTTACACTATATAATGCAAAAGATCTTTAAAATATTTTAAACTTTTTAAAAGTTTTTGATTTCTTGTGTCTGCTGTGCAGCTATGCAACACATAAAAATATAAAATAATATTGTCCACAATATTTATTTCTCCCATTTCTAAAAAATGAAAATGGATTGAATCCTGTATTGAGATCTTTGCCTAATGATTGATTTAAATAACAAGAACATAAACTGGCAGACACTAATATATACTTACTTATAACTGGATATAATGCTAATCTGAAATGTTCAGGTGATATTTACATCTTCATGATAAAAACAATTCTTGTTTCTTTTTCTTCCTACTTTGTATATTGTTTTAATTATGTACGATAAACTAATTGTGATCTATATATGTCTCTTGTAAACACATAGTTTTATATTAAAAGTAGATGATTGTGTTAATCTGAACTTTGAAATTTAAACTGTGTCTTCGGCAGTGTAAACAAATAATTAAAAATCATCATTATAAAATTCGAGATGATTTAAAAAAAAAAAAAAACAAGCTTTCAAGGATGTGTTTTTCATTTTTCTTTATTAAAATCTCAGGTGGTTGTTTTGAAGTAATTCTCTCCGTTTGTCAGGGTATTTTAAATAACTTCATGTGACAAGATATAATGATAAGTAACAAAACAGTAATTTGGAAATTTTCTAAAATTTGTTTATGCGACCAAAGACACTTTTTAACATTGACTATGCAGCTGGATTTTTGTTCTGTTGTAGACGTATATTTGGAAAGCATATATTTTATTATTTAATCAGAATTTTCATAATTGCAAGTTTGGGGAAAGCAATAATCCAATTAATGTAAATTTTTTAATGAAATAGATTGATTAAAAATAATTAATAAAAAGATATCTTCAAAAATTATTTAAATATTTAACTTGGAACCTGATTTTCCAATAGTCATTATTATTTTTTTTTTTTTTTTTTTTCATAATAAATTTTTTAATAAATTTATTCCCACTTGCTGTAAACTATATTTAAATTTTTAAAATTATACTTTTGTTTTGAATCTTTAATATTTTGGAAGACTGTTTTAATTTTATGTATCTATATTCCCAAATTTTTGTAAATAAAACAAAAAAAAAAAAAAAAAAATTACATAGATGAAATTAGTAATAGTGTTGTAAATATTTATTCATTTTATTAACCAATTTATAAAAAATTGATGTGAATTAACTGTGGAATGTTTTTTAAATGTTACTCTCTCCTTTATACCTATTATTTGACATTAACAGTATTTTGGCAGCTGATCATAACTTAAAATTCAAATGAGAACATTTATTAATGTAAAAACAAATTATCATTAAAAGTAATTAGGTAATAAACTTAGACATAATTTGGAAAATTATTAATAAAAATGCATTTATGTGATTATTTTTCAGGGATTTTTAAATTATGAAAACAATGTAAAAAAAAAAAAAAAAAAATTGTTTACTATAATTTTCTATTTGTGCCTTGCAATGTATATGATTTATGTTTTAATATTATGTTGATTTCTGCATAATATGTTGTTATTTCAGTTAATATATTATTTAATGTTTTCAAAGGGTATTTAGTTTTAGTTAATGTTTGAATGGATGTGAAGGTACTTTGATGGTTTCTTGTGGACTTGTATCTGAAATGTGTGTGTATATAAAATTTATTTAAACAGTGAATTTTTAAAAAAAAAAAAAAACTACTGTTAAAAAAATACAAAATGTTTTTTTCTCTCTCTGTCTCTGTCCTTAAATATAATGAATGAACTTTGTTTTTGTTTTTCATTTACATGTGTTTATTGACCAGCATTTAGACATCAGACGTAGAAATTCAATATTTTTTATATAAAAGCTCAGTTTAAATGTTAAAAAAAGACCACGTACATTATCTTATTAAATATATTTTTTTTTATTATTTTAAATTTTTTATAATTATTATTATTTTTTTTTTCAAAATGACTGAAATAATAATTATCAATTTTATACATTGTGAACTGTGATGAATAATTTAAAAATATTGGGCATTTATTTTCTTTCTTTTCCTTTTTTTGTGTTTCAGTTAATCCACAAACATACACACAGACATACAAACATATCCACTCAACACTGTTACAGTCCACATTTTTTTGTAAAAATAATTTTTAAAGAAAATCCATTTCTATAATCAGTGTAAAATGTTGATGTATTTTGTATTTGTATTTCAGTACTGATAATAATTTGTGTGTTAATAAATTATACAAACAAAAATACAATAGATTTTGTTTTAAATGTAATGAATAGTTTTAATTTAAATGTAGGCATTTGTTTTCAAAACTCAATCAACTTTATTTTTTTTCATGAATATGTATATATTTTTTAATGAAATTCATCACCTTTAATGTAGACATGGACATAAAAAAGTAATTTCTATTAATTTTTCATTTCTAATTTTATTAATTTTTATTTTTATGAGCTGCATAACATTTTCTGCTTGTGGTTTTTGCTATTTGAAAGGCATTCATATAAATTGTTTTGACAATTTGGAAAATAATTTTTTTATGTTGTTAATTATGGATCCTGTAAAGGGTATAATATATTTTTTAAAATTGGTATATTTTGGTGTCAGCAGTTTATTACTTATAGAAAATAGTTTCCTATATTAATTATTTATTTATTTATTTATTTATTTATTTATTTATTTATTTATTTATTTATTTAATATTAATTTTAATTTTAAATTTACATTTTTTTTCCTGTAAATAGTTATGTGTGTGTGTATGAGCATTTTTTTTTTTTTTCCAGTTTCAAGAAAATGTTTTTAAAATTGTTCTTCAAAAAAGAAAAAAAAAAAAACTCAGTTTCTAGAAAATCTTACAATAATGTTACTTTCAGTAAAAGTCAAAATTTTAATTGTATTTGCTCTGTTTATTATCAAATGACTTACTAATGGATAATTTTCAGGATTTCCTTTTCAAAATCAAAAATATTTTTATAATGGAAAAAGTTTTCCACAGGTTTTTGATAGTTTAATCTTGGATTAAAAAACAGCAACAAAAACCACGTTTATCCTTAACTAAATACTGTTTTTAATATAGTTATATTTTCAGAAAACAAATCCTAACAAATAAAAACCACAACATATCCAACTAATCCACCAATAATGTCATAAATATTAAATATCTGCATTTTCACCCTCTGAAATACTAGAGAAAAGTATGGATATCAAATTTCAAATGGTCAAACAAAAAAATATAGCAGTTTTGGATGAAGCAATCTTAACCACTTTTTGACCAGGTTGTATTGTAAAATTTGTAAATGTCTGTCTGGCTGATTTGTCTAAAAAATTTAAATATATTTGATGATGATAATAAATGATGATGATGAGTACAAGAATAATAATGATAACAGTTGCATTAATAATGAAAATATTTTTTTTTTTTTTTAACAGGAATCATTGAACATAATCTCAGTTATTTTTCATTCTTTTTAAATTTAGTTTTACTTACATGTTTACTTTAGAATCCTATTACTTAGCTCTGTAAACTACTGCTATTACTTGTCATAGAAAAATGTTAAAGATCCTTCATTAGTTAGAAAGAGTAGACTATGATTTCTGCCATTGGTTAGAAATCGTAGAAATCATTGAAGAATGTGAGAAAACTAAATGCTAGTAAACAGAAACAAATATGTATTTGATAATACATCACAATTTTAACATTTTTAATTTTCTTGTTTTTCTTGTTTGCTGATCCAATAAATGTTTCTCTCCAGTGTTTCTCTGTTTTAATTATGTTGTGTGAATATATAGGTAATTGTCAGACATATTTAAAACTGTCTTTAAAATAATCTAATTTTCAGTTCTTCCTTTTCGCATCTTGTGGGACTGTTTTTGTCATTTTAGTTTTGATTTCACTTGAAACTATCTCCACCATTTTGTTTTTCATTTATAATTGTTTACATCATTTTACTTTTTGTTTTCCAAACTGTTTTCATAATTTCATTTTTCACTTCACTTAAAACTGTTTTTAATCATTTATTTTTCACTTTTCTTAAATCTTTACCTCATATATATATTTTTTTATTATTCTTTTAAAAATTCATCATTTAGTTTTGTATTTCAGTCAAAACTGTTTCCATTTTAGTTTTCACTTCTTTTTAAAAAAAATATTTTCATCTTTTTATTTTTCATGTGTGTATTTCTTCTTAAAACAGTTTAGCATTGTATTGTATGTTACAGAATATTTGCAAATAAAACAAATATTTCCTGTATGCATGCTCTCTTCCTAAATGAACAAAATTATCAAGACCAAATCACACCATGCTTTAGTAATTGCAGCTCCTTTTTTACATATTTTTGGGGTTATTTTATTTTTTTATTTTTTTATTATTTTTTTTTGGAGTGATGGGGAAGGAGAGACTTTTCAGCTTCTACAGTAATATTTCTACTTTACTTAATCATGACAGCTGAATTCAAAACTGTAGACAGTGAATTCTGTGCTGAAATAGCCTCTAGAGTAGAGACCACAATGCTTCTTGCCTGTTGTCAGTAATGATGCATTAACTTCACTAGTTAACATTGAGAGGAATATGACCTGTGTTGTTTCAGTGGTTTTATTTTGTATTTTTAAAAATAAAAGGAGTACAGAATGAGAGTACAAGTCTTGATAAACATGAATGGAAGAGAGGCAATGTCACTGTTTGTCAGGCCTGGGCCAGTTCTTGACCTTTGGGTCTCAAATTATTTTTGAAAAAAACATTGCCAGTCCCAGTATTGATATATATATATATATATATAATCTTTTAAAATTTAATTTTTTTTTTGTTCTAACAGTTCAAAGTATTTTTTATAACAAGTATGCAATTTTAATCACCCTTACATTTGTTGGAAGACATCTGTCAGTTTTTGTTTTTTTAATTGTACCAGTTTATTAATTGTTTTTGTGTATTATTTCTTGTCATAGGAAAATGTTAATTAAACGTCATTTGGGTTAAAAAGAGTACTTATGTATGTATTATTGGCTTGTATTCTTTGTTTTTCTGTTTCTACAAAACTCTCTTCTTTAGGATGCAGAACTGTTACAAGCAGAAAGAAAACTAATAAAAACATAATTTTAGAAAATCATATTTATTTCAAAAGGCACTTCATTTTGCCAGTACAGTACACATCAACAGCAGTATATTTTTAATAACAGCAACACCATACACAATTTTTTACTTGCTCTTCAAAACAAATTTGCAAATTAAAAACAGTCTACATTTGCACAACAAGCTTTATGAAGTATTCTATTGTGTAGTTTTGTGATAGGGGTCCAAAGTTTGATATGTTATAAAGATATAAAAATGTATATTCAAATTCTGTCATTATTTTGTTTTTTCACTTTTTTTAAATCCATCCAGACAAGGATATTGACCAAACAGGTTCAGTTAAATTATGCCAAAGTATAATGCTTTGCAGAAGTTTAAAAAAAAAAAATAAAAAAAATAGAAAATAGAAGTTAAAATGTATGTAAAATGATCAAATATATATATATACAAATGTTATTTAACAATATGTTGTTATTGTTTATAACCTCAGTGGTGAAGCTTGTGTTACTACAAGACCAGAAAACAACAAATTGTAGAGGTAAACATTTTAAGTAGATGCAATATTCTTGTATGATTTTTATTTTTGCTTTATTTACTATATTAAAAAAATCTTTTTAAACAATAAAGCAAATTTTAAAATCAATGTATGTGTGAATGTATATAAAGACTAGACATTTGTTTTTAACACATTACATTTCAGTTATAAAGACGTTTCCTGCTAAACTTTTAAATATCACTGAAATTGTATGTAAATCTTTTTCTTTCTGGTATTAAAATGAAATCAAAATTAATTTGTTTTCAAATAAAATAATAATCAAGTTTTAATCAAACTAAAATCATTATTTTAAGTATAATTTTCATTTCTTAACTGATTTTAACTGATAAACAATTTAATTATAGATTACAAATTTTATTTTTACCTTTTTAATATTGGTTGTGATCTTCAAAATAGTTTTACTAAATGGTTTACAACACTCAAATATTATATTCTGATTAATAAGGAAAACAGTTACAGATTCATGTCAGAATGTAATAAAAGAGAAACTTTATGTAATTTTTCCGTAACACAAAACACAAATTAAAAATGTATTTTGAAACAAAGACGAAACATCCTTGATTTATATCTGCAGAGTACTGATAGAATATGTAATAGTTTTACAAGGAAGCCCAAGTTGTATAAACATTTTAAATAATTAACATTTTCACAAGGATAAATAACAACAAATAGTGTAATACTGCATGAGAAGTGATTGTGTAATTGATGCATTAAGTAATTGTATGAATATGTATTCATTAAAAAAAAAAAAAAAAAAAAAGAATTCTAATTCGCTTGGGGGTATAATGACGTAAATTCAGTCTAAAAAATTTCAAAGATTTTTTTACTGTTTGAAATATTCTCATTATTAAAGAATAAAGAAACAATTTATTGTTAAACACTCAAATTTTCCATTTTACACCTGGATTTGTTGATATGTGATTTTATTAAAAAAAACAAAGCTAGTTTGTTTATAATAATCTTAAATTCATTATTATTTTGACTGTGATAAATTAAATAACAAACAAGCCCCCCCCAAAAAAAAAACACCAACAGATAATGTGATAATAATTATTTCTAATAATAATAAATATACTAATTGCAATTTGTAAATTCATTATTTCAATGGTACGACACATTTATATGGATGTCTGATGAACAATTAATTAATGAAATTTGAAAATTTGTACATAATTATATTTTAACATTATTAGAAGTTCATTACGAAGCAAAACCGTTGAAATTTCTGCCACACCAAAAAAAAAAAAATAAATTAAAAAAAAAGACAGCACAAAGTCATTTTAACCCAACAGTAAACCAGCAAATGAGAATCCCACAATTATGATTTTATTATTTACACAATTAAATATATACACAGACAGACGTTAACAAAAAATACTTTCTTGTTGGGATACACAGATATATTAATAAGTTTATCACTACAGAAGCTCACTACCAACCATACAAAAATAATTAATTTGTTTAATTTTTTAGAATTTGCTATCACTGTAAAATAACAACAGTTCTACAGAAACTAAAACGGTTACATAAAAAAATAATTAGGGGCCATGAAAAGAGGATAAAAAATCCTCACTGTTGATTAAAACTGTTTTTCTGACACGCATGTGCACACACGCACGCATGCACACACACACAAAACACACAGATATACAGACATACACAAACATAAAACAAAAAATTAGGATGGTTGCATACAACCGTTCAAACAGTCACTGTTCAAAGAATCGTACACACGCTAAAATGTGATATTGTTTTAATAACAAAAATGCTGATTGCACGATTTTTCAGTTACAAAATGCATGACATAAATTACCAGTTGTAAACATCATCCACAACGGCTGAAGATGACATCCTCACTTTGCAACAACTTGTTTGAAAACAAATCATACTTTCATAATCTATTCTGACATATTCTGTATCAGCTCTGATCCATTTTCTGTTTGGTCAACATGTTTGAAACAACTTAAAAAGTATTGTTTTGAATTCTAAATGTTAATTCTAGATGGTACCACTTTGTTAAAATAATTTAAACTGAACTTCTGCATTCTGATAATAGTGTGATAAGTTATACCAACACATTAAAACAAGTTTTGCACTGTGTCAACATGTTAAAATAATTTAAACTGAACTATTTTGAGTTATGTGTAATAATATTTTCAGTATGTTTCATTAAGTTTCACAGTTGCACTGTTTCAACATTAATTACAATAATTTAAATTGTACTGTTTTGTTATAAATTTATTAAATAAATAAAATAATTTTAATATTTTTGTTCAATGACATCATGTTAAAACAATTTAAATTGTACTCTTTTGCATCTTAATTGTGCTATAAATTGTAATAAAGCAATTTTCATATTTGCCCTCTATCAACATTTTAAAACAAATCAGTTTGCCATTTTCCCTGTAAAACAAGACAATTTTTATTATTCTGATAATACAGTTTAAATTGTGCTCTAAAGGCATTCTCAAGTTTTGACTGCTAAACAAACGGTTAAAATTCCAGAACTGTTTGTCTTTTTTATCAGTTTGTAAAACAAACCTCATATTTCTTTCAACCAGTGAAAATGTAAAATAATTGCTGCATTCCCTTTTGCCTTTGTTAACTTTCTGAATTTAAATATATTAACAGAAAATTAAATTAATAAAATAAATAAATAAAAAAGGAAGAAGAAGAAAAGAAAAGAAAAAGAAAAAAAAGAATTAAAGATTATAATGAAAACAAAGACAAAAAACCCCCTCTGCCAACCAAAAAAAAATTTATTAATAAAGATGTTTTTATGAAAGACATAAAACCAGCTCTGTTTTCATTATAAAAAATAAAATTTCATCACAAGTTTTATATCAGCCTTATGGTGACAAATTTTAATGACCTATATAAAAAAAAAAAAAAAAAAAAAAATTGATCATTTTTGATGAATCGTTACAAGAAGTTGCCCAGTGAGGATGCCACTTACTGATTGTGCCCACATTTTCATCTTCCGAACACACACTTGGATTTGTCTTATCCAAAACTTAAACAAAGATTATACAACACAGTTCACCTCAAAAAACAACAAAAAAACCAAGAAATGTTTTTTTTATACACTCTCCATTAATAACTGCGTTATCATCATTCACAAAATACAACAGGTTTAATCCCAAAACAAAAAAACGCAAAAATAAAATCAATGAAAGCTTCTTTTTCAAAATAATTATCTGTTTAAAATTTTCTTCAACAAAGATTTACAACATAATATCAGTCATGCATGGTTCATGTTATTTCACTGGATAACAAAACATTTTGTACACTTCTATATGGAATGCAAGTTCAAGGAATGTAAAAACGGCATCAAAATGTGTTACGTTCTTTAACACATACACAGATTTTTTTTGCACGTGTGCAAAATATAAGTAGATTAAAAATGTATATTAAAATGTAAGGAAACAGGTGATTAAAGTAATTCTTCCCAGTTAAACCAGTTCAGTGAATATTTCATTAAACTTAATGCAAAACTGAAATTATTAATTTCAGGGTAAGTATTAGTTTTGTTTAATAGGATATGTGAGCCATGAAAATTAACAAGAAAAAAAAAAAAAATTATTTCCTGGCTGTATGTATAAATTCACATAATTCTAAACTAACTAACAAGGTCATAGTAGATTTTTGTAAATATAAACCTAAGTAGTTTGTTGTACGCTTTTGTGTTCACCTGTGATTTCCAACCATTTTCCTACTGCATTTTCTTTCTTTCTTTCTTCGTTAACTCAGGAACTGAAAAGTTTATAATTTAATATATTAACAGGTTTTTTTTGTGCAATCCTTGAAGAGTGCTGATGGAATCCTTAGACCTTTGTCAAACCACTGAATATGTTTGGAAGGAACCTAGATCACTGAAAGAAACCTAGATCACTGAAAGAAACCTACAGCCAAGTGGAACCCTTCGAAGAGTCTGGCAAAATGTCTGAGCTCTGCAGAACCCTTTAAAATGTCAGGAGGGAATCTAAAAAACCCTCCAAGATGTCTAGAAGTAACTCAGACATCTGAAGAACCCTTAAAGATATCTGGAAGGTATCTAGAGCTCAGGATTACCAGAGCTCTGAAGAACCTTTGAAAATGTTTGGAAGGAACCTAGAGCTTTTGGGGAAATCAGTCAATGTTGGCAGATTCGCAGACCTGTCATGTAGATATTCACTGATTGGAAATCACTGGTTTAAGCAGTTGCATTTTTTTTTTTTTTAAATTTACACACATCACATAATAAAGCACAGCAAAACAATCGTCCAGAAAGTTCTCAAGTAAAATTGTTTTGTGTCCACTGCAATGCACTTGTAGAAGGCATCATTGACCAAAGGCACGCTGGATTGCGAGATGTAGGTAACATCATTACTTCTTTTTGTCTCAGCAACAATCAATGGAATGCTAGTTTTTCCCATTTCTACCAGAGACAGGGTAGTAATAAAAATACAAAAAAAAAAAAAAAAAAACAATCCATATCCTAATCTGATTTGCATAGATATGGCAATCGACAAAATAAAAATCATCCACATAGCTCTAAACTGTTCAAAGAAGAGGAGTTTTAAAAATCCACAGAAATGTTTTAATTACTGGTTACTACTATTTTTGTTTTTTGTTTGTCTTCTTTCTTTTATTATTCTCTACTTTTGTTAATTGTTACTTTGAAATATAAAAAAATTTAAATTAAAAAAAAAAAATTCTAATGCTTCATTGGTCCACTGGGTGGTTTTCTCTTCCACTGCCATATCTGCCTGTCGACGCCCGTGCACACGCCCGCATCATCAGCTTCTTCCCATCCACCGAAACCTCGGCGCACTTCTGTGTGTTCACATGCAACAAAGTGTTGTCCTGAAAACAAAACAAAACCAAACAGGTTAAGTTAAAACCCTGTTTTTTAAAAACAGTTTAAATCAGCTTCATTTAAAACTCATTTTTATTTAATAAAAATGTTTATTAAAACAGTTTACATCACTGTCTAATTCATACATGAAACAACACACACACACACACACACACACACACACACGCACACACCCACAAACACACATTATAAACAAATGATGTACAAACACTGATCACTAAGAAAAGAAATCAACAGCTGAAAAATATCAACTGTTCTTATAGATTAACACAGACATTACACACACACACACACACACACAAACACTCACACACACACTGATGTACACACACAACTTATGAAAACACACACACACAACACACACTCAAACACACACACAGATACACACACACAAAATTATTTCTCTAATAATAATGGTGATGATGATAATGTCAAAGAAAAAATAAATCACCTTCTTGTAAACCATCAGCCCTTCTGACAAAATGTTCCTGATATACAAACACCGTCATCCCTGAATTTATCTCTACATACAAATCCAGTACTGAAACACATTTTATAATGATTTATACTTTATAATTATTATGATTTTATGAGCATCCAGTACTGAAACACAGTTTTATGATATTTATGATGATTACTATGATGATGACTCAACATCCAATGATGAAACACAGTTTTAACTACATCATACTTTTATACTTATTTACTACTGTCTGGTTTCATCCAGTACTGAAACACAGGGTTAAATGATAACATCCTCATTTACCCCTGTCTTAATCCAGACTGAAACACATCCCTACATACTTTTATACTTTATACTTATTTACTACTGTCTTCCAACATCCAGTACTGAAACACAGTTTTATACATACTTTATATCTTTATACTTTATACTTAGTTACTACTGTTTTACTCAGCATCCAGTACTGAAACACAGTTTTATACATACTTTAATCTTTATACTTTATACTTAGTTACTACTGTTTTACTCAGCATCCAGTACTGAAACACATTTTATACATACTTTATACTTTATACTTATTTACTAATTTTAATTACAAGTTCTGATTGTACAATATTCTTTTATTTGTATTTACTCTCATAGAATAATAAAGTTAAAATTCTGTACAATATTTAACACTTCATAATTCTGTACAGTTACTATTCTTTAATTTACTTTTTACTTACTACCATAATAATAATAATTCTAATTTTTACAGTTCTGCAGAAATGATTACAATGGAGAAAATAAAAAATCCACAGAATTTTTCCTTGATAACTTTCAATGCTGTAAAAACTGTTGCTGAGTTATTAATTAGCAATTCTGTTCTGCCTTGAACTGTATTCATATTGTTCTTTGTATAATTCTGATAGTTTAGACAAAGTGTAGAAAACAGCTTATAGATTTTTGACCCATTGCACAATTTTTATTTTTGTTATGAATTCAGGTATGAATATTATATGTGAATATATATGGGTTAGATATATGAAAACGTCTAATTAAAATGAATTTGTTGATCGTTAGAGGTATGTTTTCTCTGTTGGAAAGTGATTATTGTTGTCTCTGTACCTGATTTCCACCTTGGTTGTGACAAGGCCACATGTTGACAGGTTTGTGGTAGTTGTGATGGTCCACTGGACTGTCAATGCACATAGGCCTAGCTTTGCTACGAATCTGAAAAGAACATTTAAAAAAATTATATATTTTAAAACGTATTTTTCAGTTTAAAACCTAACACCAAATTCATCTTTTTTTTCAAACATTAAGTTAAAGTATATAGTCAAATGCAGTGCTTCTGTATTTTGTGAATTTGTTTGTTTGTGTGTGTGTGTATCTGTTTAATGATGAGTTAAATAAAAAGTATTAGTTAAAGCCAAAAAAAACACAAAAACAAAAATTTACGTAGTTACCTCCCCTGATGCAATTGCTTCCCCTGGAACAAAAAGATCTGGGTAGACATTTTTAACAAACCAGTCAAATGTTTTACATTTTAGCTGTTTTCTCAGTTCTTTTCTATCAGTGACATCTCCATAGTCACCCTGTAATTCAAAACAAAAGATGAAAAGTAGAATAGTGATTGACTTCACAAAGAGAAAAATATTTGAATATGAATATAAAACTACCACTGCTGTGCAGATCATTTCATGTTTATAGTCTAAAAAATCTTTCTCATACTCTCTCATTTTAAGGTATGATTTGAGCTTTAAGAAAAAATGTTGCCTGCATTAATTTAATAGTTATTATGTTACAAAATTTATATTAGTAAACAAAAGAAGATTTCATTTACTCATTTACATTCAAATGCTAATTCTAAGGAAAAGCCCATTAAAATATTTCCAGAAATAAAACAGAATTAAAAAATATTATTCTTCTTATTTTAAAATCCACTATCTAAACAAAATGTCATTTTCTAAATCACTCCTATTTCCTTAAATCAAAATATTAACAACAACAACAACAAAAAAAGTAATTCAAATACCAGCAACTAAACATTAAATAACTGAACTGTAAAGCCAATGTACAGTGCTAGAAAGGAAACAGTGGACTGAAACACCTAACACTTACTAAATCATAATTAAATCTCTCGTAGTAATAATTTTTATATTCGTCCATCCACACTTCTGCTACACGTATAGAGTTTTTTTTCACGACGTTGACTCCTGATTTCCACTTGTACGGGCTCCGTTTACGAAATATGTGACCAACGTGAGAACAAGGAATGATTTCTAGAGTTCCCCCACACATCCACACCTGAAAATAACATCATAATGTTCCATAACATAAACATTTCATACCCGAATAATAACTTTCTAAAATTATTATACTGCATAAACAATACTGGAACGTCAAATAGTTCTGTAACTAGATATATCTATAAATATTAGATAGAATATATGGTTATAAAAACTAAGAATTTGAATATAGTATGAGTAAGAATATATATATATATATTATATTATAATGTCTTATAAAATAAGTGATTTTTAAAAATAGCTCTGAATTATCTAGTCTTATTATAGAAGTTAATGGTATGAGAAATTAATTTGTTTAATTTACAACAGTTTGAAGATATTTTTTGATAATATTTATGTGTGTGTGTGTGTGTGTGTGTGTGTGTGTGTCTTTAAATGATTATTTTATTAATAAACTGGCACAACTTACTCTAAAGGAAAGTTCCAGATTTTCACCACCCCAAATATCCATTCCAGGATCATAAGTTCCTATGTGTTTGAAATATTCTCTACTGATAGCAAACAAACCTCCAGCCATTGTTGGTGTCCTGTAGAATATACGCACATACATATATACATAGATAGATAGATATACACATACAATATGTTAATACATACATAAATACATACATGTAAACATAATTACAGTATTTCCTAGATAACATAATATATATATAGATATAAGTAAATATAATATTGTTATATGATAAACTGCAATTACGTTTCATAAGCATGCAATGATTGTTAAAATAATTTAAACAAAAAAAAAATACATTTTTTATTTTTAATCAATAGCAAAAATCTGAAAGCCAAACAAATCCTTTCTTTTAAAAATTAAAAAAATAATGTTTTTAAAATAATGCTAACAAAATTAAATACATGTTTTTCGTTTTTAACAGATGGTTAAAATCTGAAAGCTGAATCAGTCATTTTTTTTTTTTTTAAAAGTAACCTGGTCTGTAACGGATTACACTGAAAAGTCCTATGTATTAAGCGTTTGTGGAGAAACTTTCATCTAATCAAATTCTCGTTGAACAAATTCTATAGATTCAGTCTGATAATTAAACTAAGTAAACCACAGTGTGACATTTTTACCAGTGAGGTCACAGCATCTGTTACAGTTGTGACCTGACCATTGTATTAGGCCTCATGCAATTAGCACAAAAATTCATACATTTTGTCTTAAATTAGAACACTTTTCACAACTGAAATCACTTTTGAAACAGATTTAACATTTTATTTTTACAGTAATTTGTAAACCAGCTGCTAAATAAATACCCATTTCTGTGAACAAAATTCTTTCATTTTAAAAAAAAAAAAAACTGAAGTTTTAAACAGTTCATTTTCAGCAGAAACGTCATTTGAAACAGAAATCTGCTGATGTTAGAAATCTCATACGTGTGTACATGATGTATCAACTTACTAACAAGAATGGTTTTAGTTTACAATTCATTTGGAATTTGAGGAAACACTGCACTCAAATGCATTGATCCAGTAACAGATTGTACATTCAGACAGACACCTAAGCTTTAACTCACCAATGAGAAAAATTATTGACCACAAAACAGTTAATTTGTACTCGTGCTTACAGCCCTATTCTTCATAATTCTGACCTTTCTTTGGAATTTAATTCTAATGTTTATCAATGTACTGAATTGTAAAAAGTCGTGTAATTTTGATGTGAAGTTTTGTTGTCGTGGTCTGTCTCCTAGAAGTGAGCTTGTGAGTGTTTGCATGTCTGTGTTTGTGTATGTTTGTGTTTCTTGCATATATTGTGTTTGAATGTGTGTGTGTGTGTGTGTCCATAGTGTGTGTTTGTATCAGTGTCTATGTTTGTTGTGCAGTCATGTTTTGTATGTGTGTGTATGTGTGTGTATAAATGCATGTGTGTGTATGTGTATCAGTGTGCTGTGTTTGTGTTGTGCTTGAATGTTGTGTGTGTTATGTTTGGAATATCTGTATATGGAGTGTCTGTGTATATGTGTGTGTGTGTGTACATATGCTGTGTTTGTGTGTATGGCTTTATAGGTGTAACTCTGATTATATAAGAACTGTTTTTGTCTGTGAGAAAGAAAGTGAGAATGTGTGTTTCTGTGTGTGTTTTATCTGAGAAATGGTGTGTTTAGAGAGAGATGGTGTGTATATGTGAGAGAGAAAAGAGATGAGTTTAAGATGATTTATAGGAGAGACAGTGTATGTGTGAACTGTTTGTCTGAGAGAGAGAGAGAGAGAGAGAGAGAGAGAGAGAGAGAGAGAGAGAGAGAGAGAGAGAGAGTGAGAGAGAGAGAGAGATAGAGAGAGACAGACAGTGTATGTGTGTATGTCAGTGTGTATTTAGTATTCTGTGCTGATAAATCTTACATGTGCTTGGTGAAACAATTTGCACAACACATATGTAAACAAAACAAAAAACAAAAAAGGATGGCGCTGTGTTTGTGAAGGTATGAAATAATTTTATAATACATGTTTGTGTGAAGCTGATTTCATTGTGTAGGGTTATGTCAAATATGTAGACACTGCTATAATACAAAACAGGTTTAACAAATTGTTTTTAACAGGTATTGGTTATTTTAGCTTTTCAATTTGAAACAAATACAGCAAAAAGAAAAATGCACAGATGTTTTATATAAAACAATTGTACATAACAGAATTTAGTAAAATAGGTTTGTTATGTATTGATTTATTATATTTTTTTCTATTTATTTTAAATTTTATTTTATTAAATTTTTTTAAATTATTTTTCATTTCATTTCATTTTATTTTATTAATTTATTTATTTTCATTTTTTTAATTTATTTTTTGTTGTGTTAAACGCACAAAGAAACTGAACTATTTGAATTTACACTTTATTGTTATTATTTTCATTATTTGTTTTATTTAGTTTATTTATTTATTTATTTATTTTTTGGACTGCACATTTTACCACCTAATGAAATCAATACATTATTCAACTACATGTAATTTAAACTTGAACAGGGAGATCTGAGTCATCAAAATCACACACAAACGATTTGCAAATAAAACAAATTAGCCGACAACAGTAAAAAACTTCAATACGTTATCCATGCCATCATGACTGATCAACAAAATTAGAGAAAAGCAAATTACAACAACCATACACAATTACTACTGTCTTTGTATTTACAGAACAAGACTTTTCAGTACGAAAAATATGAAGCAGATAATAAAAGGGGATTTTTTGTTTTGGTGGGGGGTATTTTTAGACATTTGAAAGACTAACAGGAGATCTCTTTATAACAGAGATGTACAAACAAGATTTAATTCTTGATATTTAGACAAGAACAGAAGTGATACGTTCTGGTAAAATCTGAGTAACAGGCTTTGAAGAAACAAGCAGCCAAAGTCTCTCAGGCTGACTCGGTGCCTGTCGTTGAGAATGTTTTAAAAATAACACACTCACTGACCGGTTCAGTCTGACAGAGACCACCCAGGACATGGATGGTTATCAATAGAATCAAGTCAATTAGTGACAGTGTAACAGTGGCAGAAATACACTAAATACGGTCTGCATGATTCCAAGTTAGATTGTTTTTTATTTTATTTTATTTTATTTTTTTTGTTTTTGTGGACTGGTTGGCATCCAATTGTAATCATTAATGAATTGAAGAAAACAATTTAAAGACTTCCATATTTGACAGTAACTATGATGTCATCATGCTGCACTGACTTACTCTTAAGCATCTTTTAGCTTGATCAAAAAAAAAACACACAAAAAACCCCAAACAAAAACAACTATCAATAAGCCATACAAGTACTGACAGAAGCAACCCAAGTTACAAAAGAATAAAATGTCATCATTCCTAAGATATTATGTAACAGTATTATATTTTATTATCATACTTGATAAACAATGGTTGGCCATCTAAAACAAAAAAAAGTAACAACTTGGAAGTATAAAGAGATTGTCAATGTACACTTTAAACTAACATGTGGAGTTTTTCTACCTGACTGGAAGTATGTCTTTGTCAATGTTAAACTAACGTGTGGAGTTTTTCTACCTGACTGGAAGTATGTCTTTGTCAATGTTAAACTAACGTGTGGAGTTTTTCTACCTGACTGGAAGTATGTCTTTGTCAATGTTAAACTAACGTGTGGAGTTTTTCTACCTGACTGGAAGTATGTCTTTGTCAATGTACACTATAATCTAACGTGTGATGTTTTTCTACCTGACTGGAAGTATGTCTTTGTCAATGTTAAACTAACGTGTGGAGTTTTTGTACCTGACTGGGATGTATGTCTTTGTCAAAGTTAAACTAACGTTGGAGTTTTTCTAAATAAATAATTTATTTTTTGTCAATAATAAACAACTATTGAATAAATGAGTTTTTAGACCTGACTGGATTTATAATTTGTCAAATTATACTTCATAAATGATCTAGATAAAAATATGTTTTTCTAAAATATATATAGCTGATTTCAAATTAAACTAAATAAATGGATAAACCTGAAACTGAAATAAAGTCTTGCAATCTTCAACATTAAAACAAGGTAACTTTTTAATGCTGTTAAAGGTGAACTGCAGGTTCCAGTCGAAACATTAACAATTTGTATTTAACATTTTGCTTGGTACTTGAACAACATTTCAAACATCGTCAATCACTGGACACACTACAATACTTTCATTCAGAGCTATGCGATCTAGCAGAGGCTCCAGCCAACCTGAAAACAAACAAATAGGGAATTAAAACTGAATGCTGGTTTAGTGTATATGAAATAGTGCATGTAAATGTAAAGTAAGAGGGAAACACAAATTTAATTTGGTTGAAAAAAAAACAAATAATTTATTTTATTGAATAAGAAACAAAAACTGAATAAAACAAGTTTATAGATAAGTCTTATTTATAATCAGAGAAATTTGCTTTATAAATGATCTAAAAAAAAACATCTGTTGTTAAAATACAAGTAGCTGATTACAAATAAATAAATAAATAAATAAATCTTATTAACTGAAACTGGTCTAAAATAAAACAAATGCTAATAAATCTTGTTAATATTAAAAAAGATGGTAACACAATTTCTAATATAAGTTGTTAATAGTCTTCTAGAGGTTTCAAGATGGTTTAAAATAAAACACAAATTCTAATATAAGTCTTGTTATATAGTCTTCTAATTTGGTCTAAAAATTTTCTAATATTCTTGTTATATAGTCTTCTAGAACACAATATTCTAATATAAGTCTTGTTATATAGTCTTCTAGAGGTTTCTTAAGATGCTCTAAAATAAAACACAATATTCTAATATAAGTCTTGTTATGTAGTCTTCTAGAGGTTTCTTAAGATGGTCTAAAATAAAACACAATATTCTACTATAAGTCTTGTTATGTAGTCTTCTAGAGGTTTCTTAAGATGTTCTAAAATAAAACACAATATTCTAATATAAGTCTTGTTATGTAGTCTTCTAGAGGTTTCTTAAGATGATCTAAAATAAAACACAGTATTCTAATATAAGTCTTGTTATATAGTCTTCTAGAGGTTTCTTAAGATGATCTAAAATAAACCACAATATTCTAATATAAGTCTTGTTATAGAGGTTTCTTAAGATGATCTAAAATAAAACACAATATTCTAATATAAGTCTTGTTATATAGTCTTCTAGAGGTTTCTTAAGATGATCTAAAATAAAACACAATATTCTAATATAAGTCTTGTTATATAGTCTTCTAGAGGTTTCTTAAGATGATCTAAAAATAAAACACAATATTCTAATATAAGTCTTGTTATATAGTCTTCTAGAGGTTTCTTAAGATGATCTAAAATAAAACACAATATTCTAATATAAGTCTTGTTATATAGTCTTCTAGAGGTTTCTTAAGATGATCTAAAATAAAACACAATATTCTAATATAAGTCTTGTTATAGAGGTTTCTTAAGATGATCTAAAATAAACCACAATATTCTAATATAAGTCTTGTTATAGAGGTTTCTTAAGATGATCTAAAATAAAACACAATATTCTAATATAGTCTTCTAAAGGTTTCTTAAGATGATCTAAAATAAAACACACAATATTCTAATATAAGCTTTGTTATATAGTCTTCTAGAAGTTTTTTAAGATGATCTAAAATAAAACACAATATTCTAATATAAGTCTTGCTACATAGTCTTCTAGAGGTTTCTTAAGATGATCTAAAATAAAACACAATATTCTAATATAAGTTTTGTTTTAAAATTAAAGAATAGTTTTGATATACTGTCTTCATTCTATTTTCATTTTGTTTTTGTGGATGTGTTTTCTTTCTTTCTTTCCACAATACACTGTTAAACCATTATAAAAATTTTCACTGGATGTGTGCAAGCCTCCAAAATGTATCTCGGTTTTTTACACAACCGATCATCGAATTGTGTACTGTGGGTCCTTGTGAAAAACAAAATCTCTGTCGTTGCAAGGCCAGCCTCTGATTCTTAACATTATTGAATCTTTTACCACAACGCGATCACTTGGCAATTTGTCATCCAGCTTCTCTCTGAAGGTATCTGATAGCCACCACTTTGAAGATGATTTTCTCTTCAACAGTTTCACCCGTTCTCAATCAATATGTACTTATCTTCGTATCAGAATCTCTCCCCCTTCTTCAGAAACAGACTAAAACACTCCAGGTTTTGCTGTTTAATGCACAACAATACAGCAGGCTGCAGCTTGGTGATTAGTGAGAGAGAGAGAGAGAGAGAGAGAGAGAGAGAGAGAGAGAGAGAGAGAGAGAGATTCAGATGTAACGAGACACAGGATCAAACCCAATCAATAGACACTCGACAGATTATTTCACAATCCAGCCATGATTCATTGATTAGTTTAATGAAAAAGATATTTTACATACAAATCTGCTGCCAGTTATAGAGGGTTCATATCAAGTTTCCCTTGATGCCAAATATGAGAATGATAACAATTTGCAGCTCTGGCTAGGTTATCTTTTAATGATAATAATAATTATAATAATATTATATAAAAACTTATAACTATAAAATCTGTAATTCTCTGGTTCCACTCTTTCTACATAATGGAGAAGGCTGTATCTTGGTGATTTACAAAACTGCCCGAGGCATGATAAGTCGTTAGATCAACTCTCCTTGGTGCATTCATTAACCAACTTATTTTTCAGGCAAGAATTCCCTGTTTAGTTTATTAAAAGATGTGATAAAGATTTGTTGTCAATATGAATGTCCTTAAAGAAATTCTTTGCTGTCATAAACCATAAACAGTAAGTAGCCCATAATGGCAAACATTGGCTTTACTTTGTCATACATTATTACATAAAAAATTATAAAGTTTGCTGAAAGTCATAAAGAATATGCATTCAGTCATTTCTGTATTGTATGTTACAGAGGCTTGTTAAGGTTAATAACATTCTTGAAGATAAAATTATTTTCATTGTATTCTGTTTCTTATCTGAACCAGCAAGGAAAAAACAAGATTATGAAACATGTTTCCAAGATATGGATGTTTTAACTGAGCTCAGATCCTTACAGGTATCAAACCAGCAAACTTAATATCATTTCTCTGACCTTCATCTGAACTAAACTGCCACCAAAATTATCATCAATCATTTTTGAGGGGCCATTTTGTTTACCCATCTTTCTATTATTATTATTAAAAAAAATTTTTTTTTTTTTTTTTTTAAGAAGAAGAAAATGTAGAAGAAAAATGAACCAATGTAAAATTATAGACTGTTGGATTATTCTATAAAAGCTGAATTTTTCAGTTTGTTTGGAAAATCACTGGTTGTTTAAATCTAGACAAATAAACAAATATCTTGAATGACTGAATAACTGTGTTATGTTATTTAAAGAAAACTTGTATCCCTGCAGAATTTATTACTAAAAAATAATATATATAAAAAGCACCCTATTTACAGATAAATACAGAAAATCGTACCCATGTCTGAGAAATCGTCTACTAAGATGATTTCTCTGAGTAAGGAGGGTGGTGATTTGTCAATGATGGAATGAACTGTTCTCAGTAACACAGTCCAAGCCTCGTTGTGAAAACACACAACAACACTCGTATCAGGAAGCTTCTCTCTGTACTTCTCATCCTTACATCTGAAATAAACAAGAAAAAGATTTTATATATTACTTTTACTATTTATAACCATATGTTATTACTTGTGTTCATTATCACATCATAATGTATTTGTATTCTGTATCACATCATATATTATTATTTGTATTCTGTATTACATCATATTTTATTACTTGTATTCTGTATTATATCATGTATTATTACTTGTATTCTGTATTACATCATATTTTATTACTTGTATTCTGTATTACATCATATTTTATTACTTGTATTCTGTATTATATCATGTATTACTTGTATTCTGTATTATAACATATATTATTACTTGTAATCTGTATTACATCATGTATTATTACTTGTATTCTGTATTACATCATATTTTATTACTTGTATTCTGTATTATATCATATATTATTACTTGTATTCTGTATTATATCATATATTATTATTTGTATTCTGTATCACATCATATTTTATTACTTGTATTCTGCATTTACAAATATTTTATTAGTTGTATTCTGTATGACATCATATTTTATTAGTTGTATTCTGCATTTACAAATATTTTATTAGTTGTATTCTGTATCATATATATTATTACTTGTATTCTGCATTATAAATATTTTATTAGTTGTATTCTATATTACATCATATTTTATTAGTTGTATTCTGTATCATATATTTTATTACTTGTATTCTATATTATTACATTATTTATTATTATTTATATTCTGTATCATATACGTTTTTTACTTGAATTCTTTATTATCCTTGGAAAACACAGTAGTACAAATTGACATAAATGAGATAAAATATGTGAAATTTAAATGATTTTCTGAAACTGAGAATATTTTATAAAATATGATAACTGCAGCAATCTTCTCATTTTCCTCGTATCTCGGTTACAAGTTTTGATTTTAATGGCCCATGTCTCTGTCTGGTTCATTTATTATTTAAAAAACTATATTTCATGTGTGTGCACAACTACTGTATCTTTACAGTCCTTCTAGTTGTATAATCTTACAGCAAACCTCTTTACACACAAAAATAATAATAAAAGAAATAAAATACAAGTATATAACAAAATAAAGATTTTTTTAAAACATTTTTTATTCAAATTGTGTTCAGAAAAATGATCCAAATTCCAAAATACAAAATCTCATTTATATATATATATATATATATATATATATACCAAGATCTTGTTTACATTTTAAATGAATGCTTTCTTTTATTAATCTTTTTATGTTGACTTTTTTTTTATCAACTTTAGATTTTACATTACATTTTATATCCAAATGTTCTTCAAAAATTTTAAATTTAATCATTTTTTTTTTTTACAATTTTTATTAATTTTTTTTATATTGTATTAACATTTTTGTATGTAATTTAATCCCAAGCCAATAATGTGTGAACAAGTATTTTTTTAAATTCAATATTCTCCTTATCTTGTTAAGAATCTCACTCTCCAAAGCCATTCTCATGCCTAATATTCATAAATCAGATAGCTTTTTGACTTCTTGATATTTCTAAACTAGCTACATTTAACATTATTATTTCTCTTTATTACTTAGCCTTAGTGTCATTTAAATAAAAATAAATAAATAAATAAAAATGACAATAAAAAAAAAAAAAAAAAAAAAAAGCAGGACCCTTAGTTTTAATAGAAATACTTAGCCCTAATATTTTTCATCAATAAGCAAGTCCTTGATATTTCTAAGCTAGTTATATTTAATACTGTTATTTATTATTTTTATTTTTTTATTGCTTAGATTTTAAGATTTTGATGCTGTCATTTAGATTAAAAAAAAAAAAAAAAAAAAAAAATATAAATAAAAAATTGAAGAGAAAAAGAAAATCTTTACTCTTAAAACTTAAAGAGTCCTAACATATTTGAACCAAAAAGATGTGAAAATGTTCATTTAACATTATGTTCTTTTTTTCTTCTCTTTCTTGGACTTTAATGCTGTGATTTCAGGACATAAAAAAAACAACAACAAGCACTGGAACTTTTAATACTGTGAATCATGACATTTGTAAATAAACCTAATATTTTTAACATCAGTCAGATTCAAGCAGCTTGATATTTCCACATAACTTAAATTAAATTATTTATTTATTTATTTATTTCTAGCTAGTTTTTAGAATTTCGTGCAAAACATAATACACAGAACACTCATATTTTGAAACTAACCTAAATACTTTTTTAATCAGTAAGATTCAAGCAGCTTGATATTTCTACATAACTTAAATTTCTATATTTTATTCTTCTTCCCATTAGTTTTTAGAATTTTTATGTAAAAAAAAAAAAAAAAAGTAATTTGTGACACACTCTCATATTTTCAAACTAACGTAACATTCAAGATATTTCCATACATTTTAAATTTAAATTTTATTTATTTTTTCTTTTTTTCGTTATTTTTTAAGGATCTGAATGATAAAACAACAACAACAACTTACTCCTTGTCTCTGACATCTGGCAAACTGCGGTGAAGTGAGATCATGTCGCTGATGTATTGGTTGTAAGCATTGTTCTGCCAACCCAAGTCGTATTTTTTCCTTTCTTCCGGAGAAAGTGAATCTTTGTTTATTATCACAGCTTTTCCCTGCTCACCTGAAACAAGTGCGAGTGCATAAATCTGCATTTTAGTATTTACTCCGTTTCAACAAAAAAAAATTCAAAAAAAAAAAAAAGGAAAGAAAATAAATGCCGAAAGAAATGTTATAAAGGTATAGAAATACATGTGTGTGTGTGTGTGTGTGAATATGTAAGTGTGTGCTATTTGGGTGTGTGTGTGTATGTGTGTGTTTGTATGTCTGTGTTGGGTTATGTACATATATGTGTATTCTATATTTTTGTGGTGTGTGCATGTGTGTGTGTGTGAAATAAGTTGTTTATAGAATGAAACAGCAGAAAATGAAAAGATAAAGAAAAATAACAAAATAAAATATATATAAAACATGAGTAACTCTGGATAATAACAGTATACACATTGTGTGTGTGTGTGTGTGTGTGTGTGTGTGTGTTTAGGGGGGAAATGTAGACAATGAATACTGGTGTATGTATGTCCAGTGTGTGTTCATGTATTAGTATAAATGTTGAATGGTTGTATATGGAAAAAACTAACTGATGTGTGTGTGTGTGTGTGTGTGTGTGTGTGTGTGTGTGTGTGTGGATAGATAGATAGATAGATAGATAGACAGATGTAGATTATAGATATAGATATATAGGCACTTAAGACAGTTTATGGTGTGTATTGTGTTTAGAGCTACATGTGATAGTCTCTCCATATTCAGGCTTTGTTTTCTTAACATATACTTTACTATAATTCTGTTGTATTGTTTGCATATGAGTATGTGCTTGCCTATACGTATTTGTGTGTATATAGGTGTGTGTGCATGTGCCTGTGTGTTTATGTGTTAGCATGTATGCATGTGTGTGTGTGTGTATTAGCATGCAGGCAGTTGTTACTCCTGGGGGGGTGAACATAATGAAATTATCCAAATGAGAGACCCACATGGGCCCAGTTGTCATGACGATAACACTTAAGTGTTGTGAAAAACAATAGTAGTCGAAGTATGATTGATGTCAAAATCTGGAAACATTAACAAAATGTTACGTCTTACCTGATTTTATTTATAAAGTATTAATCAAGTATTTTTAAAAATCTTAAATGTCAGATGATTTAGACACATTTTATTTATATTTGATTGTTTTTTTTCAATGTCATGAAATGTTGTGCGTGTGTCTGTGTGTATGTGTGTGTGTTCCAGTTTATTAACATTATTTTGATATTTATATAAGAATAAATCAGATCTTTATAACATGTAAAATACAATTTGATATTTTTTCAATGTAATATTTAATTTTATTATCTGAAAACATTTTAGAAGTATTCATTATTCTTTTAATTTGTTATTATTATTGTTGTTGTAGTTGTTTTTGCTGTTATTATTTTCTTTAGAAATATTCTGAGATTATATAAATTATCAAACATACTCATTCAGTTCAGAAATATCCAATATTTTTAATATATTGTAGAATTTTATATGGGTTGTTTATATATACCTTAAATGTAAGCTCTTGTTTTCTTTTCATTATATTTACTGTTATTTTCTTTATATAAAAATAACATTAATTCCATTAAATACTATTAGCTTTCCAGCAAAAGAATAATTTATTCCATAACAGTTCTGTTTTAAGTTAAACATTTAATTTAGAAATAATATATAGCTCCTGCACTTTCGTATTTAAAATTGATTTACTTTATAGAAATAAGATTAACTTTTATTATTAATTTTCTAAAATTATTTGATAGCATAAAACCAGTTAATGAATGGTAAATATGGCAAATTCTTTTATAAACACAATGAGAGGAACATCACGTTCATTTTAATTTATAAATGTCCTTATTTTAGAAATTCTTCATCCAGTCTTGATCAGTTTGATTAGCTCAGCTTTTTGAAACAATAATTTAAAAATAATAAAAATCATTTTTTATAATGTTGTTTTAGAAAATAAAATAAAATGTATAAATAAATAACATTTACAATAAAATAAAATTTAAAAAAAAGATACGTGAAAAAAACGTTCAAGTGAAATCAAAAATAATAATAACGAAACATAAATAATAAAATAAATTAAAATGCACACAAACACACACACACACACACACACACACACACATATATATAAAAACATACACACACATATATATAAACACACACACACACACACACACATATATATATATAAACTTTTATTTTATTTTTAAAATTTAATATATATATTAAATTTTTAAAATAAAATGGAAATAAAATTTATAAATAAACAAAATGTATACATACATAATGTTTTACCAAAAAATTAACAGAATTTAAAAATAAATAAATAAATACATAAATAATAAAAATAATAATTACAAAGATGATGATAATAATAATAATAATAATAAAAAAAAAAAAAAAAAAAATAAAACAACAACAACAACAACAACAACAACAACAACAACAACAACAACAACAACAACAACAACAACAACAACAACAACAACAACAACAACAACAACAACAACAACAACAAAAACCATACCAGGAGCATTTGGATCGAAAGTCCTCTTCTCTTGCTGCATTTCAACGACTCTGTCGTCCCTCCTTCCACTGTCAATCACAGGTTTCGCTTCTCCTACGTGTAAATTGTGTATCCTACCATCCTCGCTGTCCCTATTTACATTAGAATCACTTTTAACACGACCACCGTGGTCAGCGTCCACCACGTTCGAATCTGGAGGTGGGCGAAGGGGTCTCTCTCGTTTCACAAACAGTAACTCTTTAGCATCGTCGTGGCTGGCGGAGATCCAGTTAGGACTGCTGTATACGACGATGGAGATGAGCCACAGGAGCGGAACTGTCAGAAGGATTTTGATGAGCAGGCCTCGTCTTCTGCGGATTATACTGGCCATCCTGACAGTCAACAGCGTCTATCACAGAACAGAGATGTAAAATATATTTTTTTAATTTTTAAATTTAAATTTTTTTTTTTTTTTTTTTTCTCTTTTTACGTGTTTAAATCCTTGTCATGGAATTCTCGAATCTTTCGGAATGTCTGATTTGTCACTATCTCAGCATTGTGTAAGATGTGTTCTGAAAAATTAATAAAAAAAAAAAAAAAAAAATTAATGAGATATTATTATTAATATTTTAGCGTTTTGTGTTAGATGGTAAAAAAGTGTGGTCTGATTTTGTTTGTGAATTTGTGTGTGGTTTTGTGTGTGTGAGAGAGAGAGAGACAGATAGAGAGAGAAAGTGTGAGTGTGTATGAATATTTATGTATGTATATATTTGTGCATATGTATTGTTTAACTTTATATGTATATTTGTAAGTATTATGTATGTATGTATGTATGAACATGTTGGATTGTGTGTATATGCATCTATATGTAAGTGGATGTGTGTCAAATATTAAATTTGATGAAGGGATATCTTTTCCCAATTAAAAAGTTACATCATTTATCCTAAGTAATTAAATACAAAATGTCATTATGCAGTTATTCAATCATGATGATACACTAAAAAATCAGGATTAATAACTTAATCTTCATAGATTTGTGCATTTTATGAAGACAGCTTAATAAATTTACGATAATTTAATCATTTTTTTATGATAGAACGATCAATATATTTATTAAATGTTTTTTTAATATTGTGTTTTTTAGAACCAACAATAAAGCAATATGGATCTTTTTTCTTTTTTTTTCTGTTCTGTTATTTTTTTTAAATTATTTTTGTTTTTAATTCTACTTTAACTATAATTAATGAACATTTTCTTATAAAAAAAGAAAAAATATTTAGTTTTTTATTTTGATATATATATAGTAGTAACTTGCACACATATACAAATAAAAACACCACTAATATATCTGTACCTGCTATACAACCAAACTTCCGCCCTCCATAAATCATCACATACCTGTTTCCTTCCACACAAACTCATATAAATAATGCCCCTATCATCCCCACCATAAACACACACACACACACAAAGAGTAATATATAAACAAAGCCTACAAACACACACACACACACTCAGAATGACTAACATACACAAAGACACCACACACATACATACTTTGTTCCCTTCTGCACCATTCGGACACACACACACACACACACACACACTCAGAATGACTAACATACACAAAGACACCACACACATACATACTTTGTTCCCTTCTGCTCCCCATTCAGACACACACACACACACACACACACACACACACACACACACACACAGACACAAGCACCATTATGGCAATGACAGGATTACCGAACAACGACAAAATGCGAAGAAGCTAACGGTTGTTCATCAAAAGCATACGAGACATGTTTTAAACACAGGGAGGCCTATGATGTGAGACCTGGCGGTAAAGACATTGCAGAGCCAGCGAGATTCCTGTATACACCTGACCATGTCTGCTGGATGACCCAAGTGTTAAAGCAAAACCTCCCCAGTGTAACGTGAGGCAGTTCACAGGAGATTTGACAGCACACAGATAACTCCCTATCAAATTAGGTCCGATGTGAGAGAAATGCCATCATGCACCGAACAGTTAAAGCATTGTGCAAGAGCCAACAAAGGTAACAAGTATTTTTAGTTTTGAACTTAAGTCTTAAAAAAAAAAAAAAAAAGAAGATGAAAAACAGAGAGAGAGAGAGAGAGAGAGAGAGAGAGAGAGAGAGAGAGAGAGAGAGAGAGAGAGAGAGAGAAAGAGAGAGAGAGAGAGAGAGAGAGAGATGGAGAGATTTATCATCATAACAAAGACAATGATGGTAAGTATAATGATATTAATAAAATGTCAATAACAACAGTAATGTTTCTGTGTTCATCTGAAGAATATTTTTACAATTTATTATTAAATAAATAAATAAATAAAATTCACAAATTCAACAATTATTCAGCAGAAAACAAACAGCAATAATATTAAAAAAAATAAATAAATAAATAAATCTATATAAATTAGGGAAAAAAAATTAATAAATCTTTTACAATTTTGATTCAACAGCACGAGCAGATATTACTTTCATATTACGTACAACAGATGTTTGAATCATCAATCTGTGTAACAAGAAAATAATAAAGCAGCAAAACAGTTAATTAAATATCAGTTATTCATTTTTTTTTTTTTTTTTTAGATATTTTTATTATCATTTTATTACAGGAATTAAAAAAAAAAAAAAAAAAAAAAAAAAAAAAACCCACCTAATACATAAACCAGCAGACATTAAGAATAAATCAAATCTGATACTTACTAACTCAATCTGTTTCTCAGGAATGTTTTAATTACCCGACTCATTACGACGTTTGCTCAACACTGGGGTGTACGCAGATCCTCGATTTATATGACAAGTGAATTCGTCTCAGGACACTAATTCCACTGGCTGCGACTCGCACGACAAACAGAAGTTCGACAAATGGCAGAGCCAGCGAAGTCGACTGCTACGAGAGCCATTGAGTGATTAAGTAGTGGAGAATAAATCGTTGAAGCCTGCTACACTGCAAACTTTGTGCACGGCGAACAAACATGAATTTCAGGGGTAAAACGAAGGTAAATTTACAATGTACATAAGTTGGGTTCTGTGGCTGAATTTGCCTGGAATATTATATAGGACTCGAGATACACTGAAGATATTTCTTCTTTTCTTTTCTTTTCTTTCTTCTTTTTTTGTATTGCTTGAGTAAACGGAGAATATTTTTCTAACAATCAGGAAGGAATTGTGCTAATTAGTTCGGTAACTGTCATCTGTTGAAAAGTGATCAATTTTTAAATATCATATGTTCTTTTCCCAGTCTTAAAGAAAGATTAAAGGGAAGTGTATTAAATGCTACACAAATTAAAATCAATTTTCACACTGAACTCTACATTCTGATTATTTTTAAATGTCAAGATTATAATATTCAATACACCCACATGCCAAAAACATTTGAATATGACGTAAAGTTACACAGAGTATATGTATCCTTGAAATATATTTACAGTGTTACAGACACAGCAGTCATATGTAACTGTAAAATACATGTATACTGTGATACAGACACAGTAGTTACATGTAACTGTAAAATACATGTATACTGTGTTAGAGACACAGCAGTCATATGTAACTGTAAAATACATGTATACTGTGTTATAGACACAGCAGTCATATGTAACTGTAAAATACATGTATACTGTATTACAGGTACATCTGTCACATGTAACTGTAAAATACATGTATACTGTATTACAGACACAGCAGTCATATGTAACTGTAAAATACATGTATACTGTATTACAGGTACATCTGTCACATGTAACTGTAAAATACATGTATACTGTGTTACAGACACAGCAGTCACATGTAACTGTAAAATATATGTATACTGTGTTACAGACACATCTGTCACATGTAACTGTAAAATACATGTATACTGTGTTACAGACACAGTAGTCAGATGTAACTAAAATACATGACTCAGCTGTCACATGTAACTGTAAAATACATGTATACTGTGTTACAGACACATCTGTCACATGTAACTGTAAAATACATGTATACTGTGTTACAGACTCAGCTGTCACATGTAACTGTAAAATACATGTATACTGTGTTACAGACTCAGCTGTCACATGTAACTGTAAAATACATGTATACTGTGTTACTGACACAGCAGTCAGATGTAACTGTAAAATACATGTATACTGTGTTACAGACAGCAGTCATATGAAACTGTAAAATACATGTATATTGTGTTACAGACAGCAGTCACATGTAACAGTAAAATACATGTATACTGTGTTACAGACTCAGCTGTCACATGTAACTGTAAAATACATGTATACTGTGTTATAGACACAGCAGTCACATGTAACTGTAAAATACATGTATACTGTGTTACAGACAGCAGTCACATGTAACAGTAAAATACATGTATACCGTGTTAGACTCAGCTGTCACATGTAACTGTAAAATACATGTATACTGTGTTACAGACACAGCAGTCATATGTAACTGTAAAATACATGTATACTGTGTTACAGACACAGCAGTCATATATAACTGTAAAATACATGTATAGTGATACAGACACATCTGTCACATGTAATTGTAAAATACATGTATACTGTTACAGACACATCTGTCACATGTAACTGTAAAATACATGTATACTGTGTTACTGACAGCAGTCATATGTAACTGTAAAATACATTTATACTGTGTTACTGACACAGCAGTCAGATGTAACTGTAAAATACATGTATACTGTGTTACTGACAGCAGTCAGATGTAACTGTAAAATACGTGTATACTGTGTTACAGACATAGTAACTGTAAAGTACATTTTAGAAAGACAGCAATCACGTGTAACTGTAAAGTACGTTTACGGCGCTATAGACACAGTTGTCAGACATAACTGTAAAACGCATGCAGACCTGTATAACCAGGTGTCAGAAGAGAAACAGAGTTTAGTTCAGAGCTATTCATCTTAATGACGAAGCGATCATGTCATGTTTCCCATGCAGTCTGAGCAAGAAAAACTAAACATTTCACAAATAAATAATAAAAGTTTTTTTTTTTTTTTTTACAAAAGTTATTTCACCACTAACACATTTACTTGAAAGCCCCCCAAAAAGAATAGAAATTTTGTTTGACATAAGGGATGTCTGTGTTTGGAATGTTGTAAGAGAAGAGTTTTGCTGTCATTTAACTGAATGTTTTTTCAGCTGAATCAATGATAAACGTGGCTGTAACACACAGACACTTGTATTGCAAACTCACACAGAGACAGTAAGAAAAAAAGAGACAGAGACAGAGAGACAGATAGACTGAGACAGTCATGATGGATTAATAAAAAAAAAAAAAAAAAATAAAAAAAACATGTTTCACAAAAGTTTCTTCTGATTTGAAAATATATTACATGTTAATGTTTATTTGTTATATTTTTTGTTTTTTTTCAGTTTTCATCAAATGACTATTGTGGTTGTTTTATTCTTTCAGGCCATTAAAGAAGAAGAAGAAGAAGAAGAAAAGAAGAAGAAGAAAATTCTTGACCCATAATGTTATTGCTTTCTCACAAATATAGATGTCAAAATCTGCACTTAGTTAATTGTAAAAACACACAAAACTGAAAATAAACAAATAACTAAATAACTAAATAAATAAATAAATAAATAAATAAATAAACAAATAAATTAAAAAATGACAGCATTTCATTTACAAACTGCAACAACCACTACACAACATTTTTATCTCAAGCCAAAACGTGTCTTTTGAAAAAAATAAACACCTTGAATTAAAATACTAAATAAATAAAATGATAGTAAACAATAACATAACTGCCACTCTTGTGAATGGCTTGGTACCTTTCCAAACCACTTGAGACAAAGGGGAAGCAGTATAATTCTAATAAGACACAGCAATCAATAAGTGATAAATTTCTGAGCCTTGATCTCGCACAACGCAACAAGCAGGTCCCGCGAGGAACGACAGAAGTTTGCGTTTTGGCACCAGAGCGAGAACCTCTCGCCAATTACACGTCAAAAACTCTGAGAGTCTGGTGACAAAGTTTTCATATTGGAAACGAGATTGATTGCTTCTCAAACAGCAGTGACAGCAAGAAACAAAGTTTAATCTCATTCATTTCTGTTTAAAGATAATTCGATGAGGAAATAAGACGTTAATGCATCAAGACGTTTTTAAAAGTATATGTGTAATAACACACACATATGTATGTATATGTGTATAAATGTGTGTGTGTGTGTGTGTGTGTGTGTGTGTGTGTGTGTGAGAGACACAAAATACTCCATTCATAAACTTTTAATGAAAACAGGATTATATAATGACAAAAGACCCCAAAACTGGAATTTTTTTTTTTTATTATTATTATCATTATTTTTTTATGAACTTTTAAAACAAAAATTGTCATTGTGTTGTTTAAACAGTAGGCTATTTACTTACTGTCATGTGTTTTGGCAATCAATCAAAATGTGTAAAGCTATATCAAGATCTGTCTTTGCAGTTTATAAATCCATCCAAAATGGCTGGTGATATTTATTAAAAG